>PVHP010039778.1:0-16187 GCA_004024765.1 Zapus hudsonius | reverse complement strand
ACTCAGATCTCTAGCTGGTGCAGACCCTGAAGGGTCTGACCATTGCTTGCCATCAGGAGGGGACAAGATCTTCCTTGGAGGGCAGGTGAAAAACTGATCCATGCCTTTCAGTCCACAACTTGCAGCTTCTGGACTACCCACACATACTTCAAAGTTTGTGGCCTCTCTTCCCGAGAGAAGGCTTAGTAGAGACAGTTAGTGGCAAAAACACAGACCTTGCAGTTCATGTTGGGGCTATAGTTGCTACTCTATGTCCTACCCATCAATTTCAAGTCCCTTTCATTCCGAGCTTCCACTTACCTCACTTACCTGGTGGCATAATCCACACCCTCTCCTGGGAAGGGGTTGAGTCCCTGGGTACTATGTCTATGTTTTACTGTCACCACAGCTGTCCTGTAGGTCATGAGTATGGATTCCACACACCTGCCTTCCAGTCCCTAACACAATTATTTATTTATTTATTTATTTATTTATTTATTTATTTTTGGAACAGGGTCTTGCAATGTAGTCCTGGCTGGCCTAGCACTCACTATGTGCCAGACTGGTTTTGAACATGCAGAGATCCTATTGCTTCAGTTTCCTGAGTTCTGAGAATAAAGAGGTGTGGTTCTTGCTATGCCTTTGGTACACTGGGGATCCAAACTCCAGTTGGAAGGCATGTGGAACAAGTGCCTTTAATCACTGAGCCATCTCCGAGCTCCAGGAATGGAATTTCTAAGATTAGGAAGAATAGAAGAAAACAAAAGGAAAATACGTTTATATATCCAAATTATATTTTCAAATTTTACAACAAAAAAGCAATGAAGAACTGAACTAGACAGATAACTGAGGATATTAAAAGTTAAAATGAATTAGTAATGATAAGAAATAACAAAGACATAATTAGTGGTATATAGACTAGAAAGTAAAAAGTCTTAGACTCAATAAGTAAAACCCTGAGTCATTTGAGAAATGAAAGAATAAGCTGGACCTGGTGGTGCACTACCTTTAATCCCAGCACTCTAAAGACTGATGTAGAAAGATTTCCATGAGTTTGAGGCCAGCCTTAGCTACAGAGATGGTTTGGGTGAGCTTAAAAAAAAAAACCAAAAAGGGCACACTCTCCTGCTGCTCTTGTCCGTCTGATGTTGTCTAGGAGGTGATGTCCAGCCTCTGCCCATACAATTGTTTTCCCTGCTGTCACGGAGTTTCTCCTTGTAAGCCAAAATAAACCCATTCCTTCCACAAGCTGTTTTTGGTCAGGCTCTTTCTCCCAGCAATGAGAAGTTGACTGCAACAAATACTGGATCCCAATTTAATTCCCAGAACTCCGCTGGGGACTGGGAAAACAAAACAAGTAAGACATAGCTCCCATCTCCTAGGAGCTTGCAGGTTAGTATGGGTTTCAGCACGTGCCATTAGTGTTTGTGACAGGTTGCTGAGGGATTTCAGAAAACATCAGAATACTTTTTCTTAAACGGTTTTGAATTTCCCTCTCTGTGCATGCAGTGCCAGCCATGGCAATGACTAGTGGTCATCCATCTCCATTAACAGTTGTGTAGGAGATGATTTCATCTGTGTTCCTTTGGTCCCCTTTCAATACTGTATGTATGACAGAAGAAAGGATGATAGGTCGGAGAACTTCAGGGCCTCCCTCTTGTATCCCATCTTGTAACATCCTTTCTTACCTACAGCCAACTGAGAGTAAACAAGCTCCCTTGATGTAACTGGAAATCCAGGGGTAGATCCTTCCATGTCAACATTTTTATGTGCTACAGCTTAGATAACTCCCCCTTGCTTTGACAATGCAAATACTGAAAAGTACAGTATAATTATAGAATTACTGATAAGTGAAGATTAAAAGTGATTTTTGTTTTGAATATTTTATTTGCTTTTTGTGATCACCTTTAATTTACTTTCTTGTGCTGAAGGATTTCCAATGTCACACACAAAATTGAAACAATGCCAGAGGATTCCTTAGCCTGGAGAAACACAAGGTACGGAGAGTATTAGTGACTTGGTCAGTCTGACCTGACATGCCAGGTTTTTGCTCACTTCCTGCTGCCATAAACATAACAGCTCTGGGACGGGTCTTTTCCTTCTCTCGATCCTCCTCGGAATGTATGAGTGACTGTGCTGTCCTGAGATGTGAAAACTCAGACCCTTTAGATGGATTTGGAGACATGCCGAGTGGTTTGACTTTATCCTTATCATCCTCTTTTTTGCTGGAACAAACTTTTCCTCACACGTGCTGTGCATCTACTTACCTTTTAGGCTGATGACACCTTATTAGTTCCTATGTTTATAAGCATGACTTAGAGTCCAATGTGATTTTTGGAGGCAAAGTGGGAAAAGAATTCTAAGCTGCATTAATTCCAATAAAGGATGAGGAATAGTAATGAAGAATCCCAATTTATAAATGCATCAATACCTCTAGTTTAGGATCACTGTGAGTTTGAGGCCAGCCTGGGACTACAAAGTGAGTTCTGGGTCAGCCTGGGCTAGAGCAAGACCTCACCTTGAAAAAAAACACATTTAAGTTTAAATCATTGAAAAGGTACAGATACTTTCAAATGAACTTTGGAAACCTAGGGTAAAGAAATTCTTTTAAGTCACTGTCATTGTGGTGGTTTGAGTAATATGTTCCCCCATAAATCATGTTTCCTGAATGCTAAGTGCTGATGGCAATTTGGGATGTGGAGCCTTGATGGAGGAGGTGTGTTATTGGGGGTGGGATTAGGGGTGTTACAGTCATCTTCCCCTTGCCAGAGTTCAGCTCACTCTCTGAACTGTTGTCCACCTGTTGTGGCAATAGTGATGTCCAGCTTCTGCTCATGCTATGCTTTCCTCTGCTATCATGAAGTTTCCACTCGAGATTGTAAACCAAAATAAACTTTCCTCCCCTCAGCTGCTTTTGGTTGAGTGCTCTGTCCCAGCAACAAAAAGTAACTATGACAGTCACTAAAAAGGTCTATAAAGCAAATTATTTAGTAGTAGAATTTTTTGATTATAACAAGAAAAAAGCCCACAATTCAACATGTAAAATTATAGAGAAGAAATTGTCAGGGGCATGATGTAATATGAACAGCCAAGAAAGATTCATTTTCAAAATTTATTAAATTGATGTGACTGGTGATATAAAGCCAAATAGCACCAAAATTCCAACCACAGCTTATCCAAGCTTATGGATGATCAGATTTGAACAATGGTTTCCCTTGTAAGACTTGTACTGATGGTGCCCATCAATGATTGGCTCCTTCAGAGATTTCACTTCTACAAAAGAGATATAAAAAATATCCACATGTATGGCTTTCTACCCAGAGAAACACTGCTGTCATAAATAACATTGTGGTCTTGGACTGCCCCATCACTGAGACTGAATATCTGACCTGTCTCAAGGAGGGAAGAGGTTTGTTTTGGCTCATGGTTTTATAGGTGTCAGCTTATCATGGTGGGCAGGGCGTGGCAGAGCACAGCAGTTCACTTACAGGCCTAGAAGCAAGGGAGGACAAGACCAGAGACCAGGAATGATCTTCAAAGAAGTATCCACTTCCTCCAGTTAGGCTCCAGCTCCCAAAGTTTCCACCACCTCCCAAAGCTGTGCTTCCAGCTGGGGACCAAATGTTCAACACATGAGCCCACGAGGAACTGTGGTATCCTACTAAAGGGGCATGGAGGATATAGGGTTTTGCTGAGACCAGCAGGCTTCCGAGACTGTCTCCTTCTGTTAAGGAAGTTGAGGCAGTCTGAGGACCCCAATAATCTCTAGCAAATCCTGAACACTCCAGCCCCCAGGCAGGCCACAGCTGTGCCCTGAGATAAGTAGGCAATTCAAGGCCTAAACAGTCCAGCTGCAATAACAAACCTAAACAATAAGGTTATGTGGATCCGTGGGTTAGTGGAGGAGTTGCAGCATGCATCAACTCCCTGTTCGTCCACGGAGCTGGGTGAGTAGAGGCTTGGAATAGCTGTGAGCCGACGAGAGATGAGACTCTCAGGAAAAAGTGGCAGTGGGCAGTTTTCGTTTTATTGGATAGATAGCAGTTGTTTATATAGAAAAAAGGGCAGAAGTAGAAGCATAGACAGCAAGGGGATTTGTAGGGGCAAGATCTGTGGACATCTCATGAGTTTGATTGGTAGGGGCCAGTACCCTTTGGATACCTATTTTGCATAGATAAATTGAGGGGCCTACGTGACTCTATACATATATACAGACATGTATAGAATGGTGATGTCAGCAGAGGAAACGTAACCTTATTGTTTAGGTTTGTTATTGCAGCTGGACTAAGTTTCTATACATATATATATAGACATATATAGAATGGTGATGTCAGCAGAGGAAACGTAACCTTATTGTTTAGGTTTGTTATTGCAGCTGGACTAAGTTTAGGCCTTGAATTGCCTGCTTATCTCAGGGCACAGCTGTGGCCTGCCTGGGGGCTGGAGTGTCCAGGTTTTGCTGATTTATAGGGGTCCTCAGACTTTGCCTCAACTTCCTTATCAGAAGGAGACAGTTCCAGAAGCCTGCCAGACTCAGCAAAACCCTATATCCTCCATGCCCCTTTAGCAGGATACCACAAGGTTACATTTCCTCTGCTGACATCACCATTCTATACATGTATAGAGTCATGTAGCCCCCTCAATTTATTTATGAAAAATAGGTATCCAAAAGGTACTGGCCCCTACCAATCAACTCATGAGATGCCCAAAGATCATGCTCCTACCAATCTCATTGCTGCCTATGCTCCTACCTCTGCCTTTTTCTCTATATAAACAACTGTTATCTATACAATAAATGAGAACTGCCTATTGCCGCGTTCTCCTGGGCAGCTATAACTGTAGGCTCACAGCTATTCCAAGCCTCTGCTCACCCAGCTCTGTGGACGAACAGGGAGTTGATGCATGCTGGAACTCCCCAACTAAGCCATGGAACCAACCACAAGGAACAATTCATATTCAAACCATAGAATTGATCAAACACAGGACTGTTCACTCAACCATATTTTAAAAATAGACACAAAATGTTGACAAAACCTCTTGTCACACACAAAAATATTGTGACATGGCAGATTATTTGTTCTGGGGGAACCAACTGCCATGTATGTGAATACTCAGGACTACTGTAAAGAGGCTTATATCACAAGGGACTGAAGTTTCCTGCCAGTGGGCACAATCAGATTCCCAGGCATTTCAGTGAGCACCCTGAGAAAGGCTCCTCCTACCCTAGTTGAGATTTCAGAGGACTGCAGCCTTTGTCTACATCTTTACTACAATTTCATGAGATACCACACTAGAACCACCCAGATAAACATGCCTGAATTTATGACCTACAGAAACCATGCAAGATAAGTTTGTTGATTTAAGCCACTGTCAGCTTAAGTATTTATTACAAACTAACAGAAACAAATACAGGTTTATTTCTTCTTTTAAAATATATTTTTTATTTATTATTTGAGAGAGAGCAATGAAGGAGAGAGAGAGAGAGAGAGAGAGAGAGAGAGAGAGAGAGAGAGAGAGAGAGAGAATATGAATGGGCCTCTTGCCACTGCAAATGTACTCCAGATGCATGTGCCAATTTGCGTATCTGACTTTATGTGGGTACTGGGAAATCACAACAGGGCCACCAGGCTTTGGAAACAAGTACCTTAACCACCAAACCATCATCCCAGAGCAAGATTTCAGTTGAGTTGAGGAGTTGTGAGACTATTTCCCAGAGTCCGCTAAATGCTTTAAAGCTGAAGGCTGACAACAGCAACAAGCCTATTTACCAGACTTTTTTTTCTTCCTTTTAAAAATACTTCTAAAAATTTATGAAAAATATTTATTTAAAAATTTATAAATAGCCTCCCACCATCCTTGTCTCCCGCCCTGACTTAACCTTTTTCCCCTTTTATTTCCACTTCTATATTCATTTTTTTTTTTGTCCTTCTGCACCATCCCTAACAGCCTGTTGCTGGGCCCAATATTATGCAGGCTTTTCACATATGACATCATCTGTGAGGTCATGAATTCAATGACCACTTGGTGTCTGGGAGACAGATTTCCAAAGCACTCCTCCCCATCCTTTGGCTCTTCTGTCACCTCTTCCGCTACAGTCCCTAAGCCACTGGATGGTGTGATAGAGATGATTCGTTAAGTGCTGAGCACCCAATGGTCATTTTTCAGCACTTTGATGAGTTTTGAATTTCTCCAGCCGTCACAACCATCTGAAAAGCGAGACTTCCTAACCAAAAGTCAGAGCAGCACTAACATATATGCATAGACAGAAGTATTCAAAAGGACAATTTGGTGAACAGACTATATCCATGGAGTCAAACAACAGTGATACCTTTCGGTTATGGTTTGTGATCCTCCCAGCCATAGATAGGCCTTTGACTAGGTTTTCAGTATCACCGAGTGGGCCTTACGTCGAATTAGACAACAGTTAACACATAGTTTTCATCACATGAACAAGTTGAGCAATTATCTTCAATGGCCCTAGGAAAAATATTTGGACTCAGTGACAAGATTTTTTGGGTTTCAATGGAAACTGGATCTTTAGACAAGTCATATTGCAACAAGAAACGCTGCAATGCTTCCACCACTGCTTGGGCATGTCTTACAGCACAGGATGGTATGCATTTTCCTTGGACACAGCTATATGTATGCCTGGAGGAGGGTCCCTTTCCCTCACTTTCTTAGCCTGAGCACCTGCTTCTGAAAGACGTGAAGAACTATGGGAGTTTCTGTGAATACAAATGAGCTGTACTGATTTGCACTTTTCAAGGTCTGGATTTCTGTGAGAGAAAAATCATTCTACCTTTCATAGAAAAGGGATAAACATTTTACTATGCTTTTCAAATTCTTGTGTAAGCTTTTTTGTGGTTATTGAGTAAGCATTACGAGCAAAGAGAAGCCGTCTTATTCAACTGAAAATGAAGTCTGTGTGATAATTTCCAGGGCAACTAGGAATTAAGCATGTTTACAGCCAACAATATGTGACATTTTCACATTAAATAGGTAAATTTCATTTTGCTTCAGAATATGACTTTTGCCCTGGCATGGTGGTGAACATCCCAGCACTAAAAAGGCAGAGGTAGGAGAATCGCACTGTGAGGCCATCTTGAGCCTACATTGTGAATTCCAGGTCAGACTGGGCTAGACTGAGACACTACCTCAAAAAACCAAAATCAAAACAAACAAACAAAAAGGAAGTATTGAGAAAAAAATATGCATATTAGGCTTAGAGGAAATTAGCATTCATTCAAACTCAAACTGCAATTTGGGGTTGGAGAGATGGCTAAGTGGTTAAGGTTCTTGCCTGCAAAGTCCAATGAGGTACAATGTAGCACATGCATCTGGATTTCTTTTACAGTGGCTAGAAGTTCTGGTGTGCCTGTTTTCTCTGCTTGTAAAAACAAAATTAAAGTTCATTTTTCTGTGCAGGCGAGATGGCACAGTGATTAAAGGCACTTGCTCGCAAAGCCTGACAGTCTGGGTTTGATTCTCCAGTACCCACATAAAGCCAGGGGCCCCCAGTGTTGCATGTCTGGAGTTCATTGGCAGTGCCAGGGCCTCTATTCTCTCTCTCCCTCAAATAAAATATATATTAACAAGCTTATTTTCCCACTTTTGTATTATAATTGCTGTTCTTTGTGAGTTAATATTTTTGAGTCTATTTGAGTGTGATGTGCAAGTGTGCTTGTTCACATGCTTAGGCATAAACGAGTGTACATGCACGGAGAGGCCAGAGGTTGACATTGGGTGTCTTCCTTAATTGTTCTTCGCCTTGTCTTTTGACACTGGGTCTCTCATTGCACCTAGAGCTCTCCAATTTGACTCTACTAGCTACTCTGCAAGCCCTAGAGACCCTCCTGTCTGTCTCCCTGCACTGGAATTACAGATGCCTGTTTTTATGTGGGTGATGGGGATTCAAATTCAGATTTCATGTTTGCACGGTAAACAAGTTATCAGCTGAGCCAAACCTCTTATACATGAAACTGCAGTTAGGTGTTCCTTCAGGAAGCTGATAATCTCATTTACAATAGCCCTCTGAAGTAAGGCTCAACCTCCTTCTTTCAAAGAAGAGGCTGTCAAGTAACAAGGCAAGGTCCCAGCAGATTCCAACTTAGGTGGAGGTCACGTCCTTTATTCTGAAAGAAGCTTTGGTGGATATGGAGGAAGCCAATGTCAGCTACCAGAGGCTCAAGGGTTAAAGGATTTTAGTATAAATGAGGTACAGCCCATCGGCGTTCAAAATGTATTTGGCAAATGTATCAAGTACTTGGGACAAAACTTTATAAGATACGGTCTTTTGGTTTTCTCTCCTCTCCCTCCATCCCCCTTCGCTCCAGGTCTCACGTAGCCCAGGGTAGCCGAGGATGGCCTTGAACTTCCGCCCCGCCGCACGTGGTTTACGCGGTGCGGGGGTGGAGGCGAGGACTTGGCGCCCCGGCTCCTCCCTATGCCTGACGATAATTAATAATGACGCTCTGATGGTGACTCCGCACGCGAAGGCTCCCGTCTTACACACCAGATGCGGCTGAGCAGCCCGGAGCCCCAGGACCCGTCCAGCAGGAAGCACTTCCGGGGACGTCCCGAGACGCGGGCGCCGTTGTTTTACGTCACTTCCGTCGCTCGCTAAGGGCCGTGATGTCAACTAGTGGTTGCGATTGGGAGCGACTGCTCGTCTTCCGGTGCGGGAGGCGCTCATAGGAAGACATTAGGGTCACGGGTCCGCGGCAGGTTCTTCTGGTCAAGTAGCGTTGTGGAAGCGGGCCTGTACGGTGGCCGAGGAGGCTCAGCGAGCGGCGGAAGCGTCCCGCGGGCGGTCGTGCGCGTGCCGAGCCGGGCCTCAGCCGCACGTGGCGCGGGGCCGGCGAGGGGCGAGGGCGGCTGGGTGCGCGCTGCGCTCGCTGAGTAGGCCCGCCGTCCCTTCCTGCAGGCCGAGAGAGCATGGCGTTCCGAGGCGGGGGTCGCGGAGGCTTTCATCGCGGCGGTGGAGGCGGCGGCTTCAACCACGGCGGCGGTAGTGGCCACTTCCGAGGCGGCGGCGGCGGCTTCCGAGGCGGAGGCGGCGGAGGTGGCGGCTTCCGAGGCGGCGGCGGCGGCAGAGGAGGATTTGGGCGAGGGGGTGGCCGCGGAGGCTTTAACAAGGGCCAAGACCAAGGACCCCCGGAGCACGTGGTCTGTACGTGGTCCCAGAGCGGCGGGGTCGGGGGTGCTTGGCCGGGAGGGAGGCAGGTCCGCGTGGCGTGTCAGCAGATCCAGAGAGCGGAAGGATGCTGAAAACCCATCAGAGGGGGCATTTGACTTGGGAATGAAAGGATGCCCACGAGTGGGCAGTGTGGACTCGGCAGCTTGTGCTTGTGTTACTACAACGGAAGAAACGGGAAGATAGGCGGCGGTGCAGGGCTGGGATACAGTGTTGCTGTGGGAGCTGAGCTCTTGAGTTCAGACTCCCACCACCCAGGGGTGGTGAGTGGCAGCCTGTCTGTAATCACAGGATTGGGGAGCTGGAGAGTGACAGAGGAGAGTAGCTTCCACATGCAAACATGCATATATATCAGCATGCACTTCACATGTGTTTAATTAGGAGTGGATGGATCTATATGCAGGGTAATTCGCAAGGCCAGTGGCTGAAGTCAAAGGGCGCACCCTACAAGCTGCTGTAGTAATTCACATGTGAAACTTGGAGAGCCTGATTAAGGTGACAGCGAGGAAAGGTGGAAGGGTAGCAGGGCGTCCAACCTTTTTTACCTTGCAGCAGGATGTTGTCATCGTCAAGTTTATTCTGGAGAACCACACGTTTGACTTACAAGGCAAATTGCAAATCAAATAGGATACTTTAAGTAAGGTTACAATTTTATGTCGTGTTAGCATTTATAGCTGTCCTAAGGGTACATGTGTCTCCCAGCCACAGGTTTAATACTCCTTTCAAGAGAGATTTCAGAGGAAACAAATTAAGTAGAATTTGACTAATATTGAAAATAGAAGGTTCTAGTTGAGTGTGGATAATAGAGATGGAGAGTTAGTTTTGCAGGCATGTGGTATTTAGTTTGTGGTGAGAGAAACGGATATTTTCAAATGCCGACATCCTTGAAAAGACAAGGGGTGGTAGAGATGATGGGATCTCAAGAAGGGTAAAATAGATAAAAAACAAAGACTGGTTCACATTTATGGTTGGGGAAAGGAGAAGAATCGAGAGCAAGAAGCATGGTACTTCATGAGGTTGTACATGCCATAGTAAGATAACTGTCATGGGTTAAATGATGTTCTAAGAACTTGAAATTTGCTGTTCCACGTGACCCACATATTAGGTGTTGGTGCAGTTGTATGTCACTCGCCCATGTCACAGGGTCACTGAAGCTGAGTGGGGGCGAGTACTTCCTCTCTGTCCCATAGCTGATATGATGTGAAGTGTCAACCCAGGAAGTCACAATGTTAATGACTGTGCGCTTCCTGAGGGGAGGGGGGTCAGATAGGGGGAAATCCCACATGACCGGGAAGAATGCTTTCCAAGAGGTTGCTCAATATTGTTTGAAAGTTTCCTTGTGTTGTTTCAGTATTAGGAGAGTTCCTGCATCCCTGTGAAGATGACATAGTTTGTAAATGTACCACAGAAGAAAATAAGGTGCCTTATTTCAATGCTCCTGTGTATTTAGAAAACAAAGAACAAATTGGAAAAATCGATGAAATCTTTGGACAACTTAGAGATTTTGTATCCTTTTTCATTTGATTGCCTAGTAATCTCATTGAGAAATTGCTGGGTTGTTCCCTCTGAGGCAGTTAAGTATAAATTAAACTAATGGTTTTTAATAAAACAGCATCGCTGCAGATTGGATCATAAGGAAAGTCAGTAGGGGAGGGTGCATTGATCTATCTGTAGAAATGATGTGCCCAGGAGAGAAACTTGCTTTCTGGAAGTTTAGAAATTATGGCCATTTGGATAAATGCCACAGGATTATGTTGGATATGATGAGGCCATGGGAATCGTGTTGTAGGATCAGAAGGTCTTGGTTTTGCTTTTTAAAGAAAAGCTTAATTTCCTCTTTGAAACTCATTTCCTATCTTTCTTATATAGTGCCATACATTTTTTTTCAAATTATATATAACTTCACAATTTTAGTCTCTTACATGTTAATGTCTTTTTTCCTTGATAAAATTAATATAGTATTTTTCAGTTAAATTGTCAGAAAACATGAAGGCAGCTTCCTTTAAAAAACTACAGAAGGTGAGTCAACTTGTGATACTTGGGCTCCTTGGACTCGGAAGGGAATGGCATTCCTCAGGATACCTGCTTAAGGCTCCTCCAGCATGTCACCTGTGGAGCTCAGTATTACAAACACTGACTTATCTTACCCTTTGTGTGTATGTGTACAGGTGTCCATGTGTGTATGCATGTTTGTATGTTTATGGAGTCAGAGAATGCTGTAGGTGCCTTCATTCCTCAGGTATGCTGTCTACCTTTTTGAGACAGAGTCTCTTTGGCCTGGAGCTCCCCAATTTATGCTAGTTAGGTTGACTAGTGAGCCCAGGGATCCACTTGTCTCCACCTCCACAACGCTAGGGGTGCTGCCACATTCTACATGAGTTCTGGAGATTGATTGAAAGCAGGTCCTTATGCTTGTAGGGTGAACACTCTTTCCCCACCCACATCATTCCTCCCTTTGTGAAGACAGCTTCCCCCTGGAATGTAGTCCTGGCTGGCCTGGATTCTCTTGTGTGAATCAGGCTGGTCTCAGATTGTTGAGTCCCTTTGCTTCTGCCTCCTGCATGCAGGGATATGTGTCACCATATATGTGGCCTGATATCACTAATCTTTAAGAGTTATCTTAGCCAGGTGTGGCTTTGCAGACCAGAAGTCCCAGCATTGGGAATTTAGAAGCAGGAAGATAGATAGCAAGTTTAAGAGCAGCCAGGACTACACATTACATTCCAGACATAGTCTAAATTATGTAGCAAGACACTGTCTCAAAAAATCAAAAGAAAAAGTATTCCTTGCTCGTATTAGTAAAAGAATTTACTAACTGCTAGCATATGGTTTCCCAAGTACATCTAAAGCTTTATGAAAAGCTTGTTTGAGCAAGCATTCTAAGGATGCTGTGTTACAAAGCGTTTGGAAGGTGGGAATTCAGTTTATTGGCAGAATGTTTGCCTAGCATATATGAGGCTCTCAGTTTCATCCTGAGCACCACAAAATAATATTACTTGGGTGAAATGTGGTGGTTGTATGCCACAATCCTAGTACTTGGAAGGCTGAGGCCGGATTGCTGTGAGTTTGAGACTAACTTGGTTTACAGAGTGAATACCACATGAGCTATGGTTGCACTATAAGACCCCTTCAAAACACACATAAATTGGGCTGGGGAGATGGCTCAGTTGTTAAAGATGCTTGCAGAGTTGTTCTGGGTTTGTTTCCCCAGTACCCACATGGAGCCAGATGCACAAAGTCTGGAGTTTATTTGCAGTGGCAAGAGGTCCTGGCATGCCCATTCTCTCTTTTTCTCCTTCATATATATATATTGTCCATAATGAATTACATTATTTAGTGGGCAAACAATGAGTTGTTATCCCCAATTCCCCAATGCCCCCTCCATCCCCAATCAGCTGGATATCCTCCTCTGTGGGTCGTCTGGATCAGTCCTTGTGGCAGGAGACCATGGATAGCCTAGTACTCAGCCCGGTCCTCCTGGCCCAGGTGTGTTGTTACTGAAGGGTGCCATGCCTCTGGATAGTCTTCCCCCACCACGGCTCTCACAATCTTTCCGCCCCCTCTGCCATGCCTCTGGATAGTCTCCCCCACCACGGCTCACACAATCTTTCTGCCCCCTCTTCCGCTCAGTTCCCTGAGTCGTGGTGGGTGAGTATTAAAGCTGCTTTAATGTTGTGAGCTTAGGGGTCTTTGTGTCGAAAATTGTTGGTTTCTGTCACTCTGGCTTATCCTGTGTTGATTGAATGGCTGTGGCTGTGGGTCCCTTGTTCATCTCGTCATTCTCTGCGGGGTTCCATGTGTATCCTCCACAATATGACTATGGTGTCTCATCTCTTGCCAGGATCTCAGCTATCTGCCTATGGTCGGATGGTAGGATTAGATGGGCTACAGCTCTCTCGCTGTATCCTGAAAAATACAGACACAATCTCCATTGAAGAATGAGATCAGTACAGGTTAATAAATAGACACAATTCTGGATTACCTAGATTCTATTTTTAGTAGCCTCCCTGTCAGTCACTCCCATATTGCATCTTTTCTTGGGAGCCCAAGAGTACAGGATCCGGAGCCTAATACCCAGAATCCCCAGTTCCAGTCAAGGGCTCCCCCTCACTAAGTGGAATATTTGGCCGAATCTAAAAGCTGTTGATTGTCTCCCCCAGGCCCAGGTTTCTCCATTGCACGAGTGCTTCTTTCTTGGTTCGCTGTTCTCTCCCAGTAGGAGGTGTGGTCAGCCTACTCATGGCCACAGACTGTGTTTCATGCTGGTGGTCTCTGTTTATTCCAGCTGTTGATCAGCTTCCCATGGCAGCTTGTGTCTTTTTCTCCTTCTATGCTTGCAAACAAGTAAATAAAATATTTTTTAAAAATTACTTTGAGGTAATTAGATGCTAAAGATTTTTTTAGTTGCTTCAATAACATGCCATATACTGTGAAAAAAAAGCTTGCTATGAGACTGTGGTGGAACAGTGGTTTGTAGGCTTCTTTGCAGAAGTGATTTTGAAGTGGAGCCTGAAAGTTGATTAGGGATGATTCCTACACCGGGATGCATATCAGTTACCTAGGTGCAGCGTTTTAAGGACCCATCCTTAGAAATTTGGCCCAGTTGCTCCTAAGTAGGGCCCAAGATTCAATCTAAAACAGGAATAGTCCTGGGAAATTTGATATAAGTGGGCAAGTGTTTGCCAACCACTGGGCTGTTCATAGAGGAGGAAGTGCATTTCACATAGAGAAAACATTTGTGCAGTCTTGTGATATACATCAAATCCCCAAAAAACAAACAGTATACCTTGGGCACAGAACATTAGGAGGGGTGGGGAAGTCGTAAATTTATGTTGGGGAGGTAGAAGGAGCTTAATAACTTTAGGTTTTATGAGGTCCTAATACTGTTTTTGAATAGGGGGATGTCATTAGATCTGTGCTTTGAAAGCACTGGAAAAATAGAAAAGCACATTGGAAAAGAGTCTGTATTATGTATGTTGTCCGTGAATAGAGGCCATGGGAATGGAGAAGGGTAGGCACATGAGTGAGAAGTATTGGAAGCAAAATTAAGGTGATTAAATACTGAGGTTTTGAAAGCAAACAACAGCCAAAAAAAGGAGAAAAATTATCCCCATCTTTCAGAGTGGTTTCAGTAGCTCTGTGGATGCTGGTACCACTTGCTATACGGGCGGCAACAGTGGAGAACAGGGACATGGCAGGAGATGAGTGTGGCTTTGGTGTTTAGGAGATAGTGCTCTGGAGTTCAGAGGAGCACCCCCCCCACACACGGTTTTAGTTATAGTGCACTGTCCCTCATGTTGTCACACTAAACAGCATCTCTTACCCTTCAGTTCTACATAGATCCATATAAGCTGCTACCGCTGCAGAGGTTTCTGCCTCGTCCTCCAGGTGAGAAAGGACCTCCTCGAGGTGGAGGCAGGGGAGGTCGAGGAGGAGGAAGAGGAGCAGGAGGAGGTGGACGAGGTGGTGGACGAGGAGGTAAGTTTCTTGTGAGATTTTGTGGCTGCAGTTAATTCATACAGTATAGTTTAATTTTTTGTATTGGTAATATATATACATATATATATGTGTGTATATATATTATATTTATTTTTCTCCAATGTTGCAGATTGCCCTTAGTAATGCTTTATTTTAATAACTTTTGTAAACAAAAAAATTCTAATTGTCTACTTTTGAGGGATTTCAAGCTTTTGGAGTCTTCATGTTTTCCTGGGGATTTTAATAGAGCATGAGCATTATTGCTTAATGACAGGTACACTCTGAGAAATGTGTTGCTGTTAGGCAGTTTCATTGTATGTGGCTATACAAATCTTCATGTGTAGGTTAGTTACTCAGTGGGGCTTCATGTTATTGAGAGACAAGATGTGTGAGGCAGATGCTGTTTTCACAACAGATTCTTTCACAGTAAATTTGTGTAAGTAGCAGTATACTGTAAAATAACAGTCCAGAGTATACAAGTACATACACCAGTAAGAGTTGCTTATAATCATTAGTCTTATGTACTGTATTTAATTGTATGTGCTATATTTTTATGACTGTTTATACCAACATTACCATAACCATGTGAGTAATGCATTGCTCTACAATGTTAGTAGATGCTAGGAACTTTCCAGTTTAAGATTTTATGAAACTGGTGTCCTCTACATGGTCTTAGTTGACTGAAATTTACTATCTGGATGTATTAGATGACCTTAACTGAATTTAAGTTTCTGAGTTAACTATCATTGAATAATCCCTTTAAAATGTGTGTGTGTGCTTGTGTGAGTGTGGGCATGTTTGTGCCCATGGCATCTGTGTAGAGGGCAGAACACAACTTTCAGATTGGTCCTTGGTTGTCCGCCTCATTTGAGGCAGGATTTCTCACCTGGATTTTCTGTTCTTTGCTACACTGGCCACAAGCTTCAGACAATTCTCTCTATGGCTCTCATCTACCTCACTGTCAGTGTCGGTCACTGTGCTAAGATTACAGAAGTCTATGACCACTTGAGGGATAGTACACTATGACTAATTTAATTACAGATTACCATGGATTCTGGCTTTTTATGGGGGGTCTGAGGATGGAACTCAGGTACTCCAGTTTGAGCAGTAAGCACTGTATTCACTGAGCCAGCTCCCCACCCCATCAATGAATATTGTGATTGTTTACTAAGAGCTGGTCATACCTATATGTACTCATTAATTTGTAAAACTTTTTGAGATAGGCAATGTCCTCATTTTTATGTATGAAGCAATGGAATTGTACAGAAGTAAATTTGATAGTAAACAACTAGCAGACCCAGAATTCAAACCCATGTCTTCTGATGTCATTCCAGGAACTTTTATCAATGCAGGTAGTCCTTGACTTATGAGGGGGACCCAGTTTAAGTTAAAAATCCATTTACTACACCTGGTCTTTGAAGGTTATATACCTCAGCAACACTGAACAGTGAAGACTCTTCAGAGTCTGGCTCATCTGGGATCCATCTTCAGTTAATTTTACTGTAAATGTGATAGAGTAATCCCCAAGCAAACCACC
>PVHP010039777.1:0-16185 GCA_004024765.1 Zapus hudsonius | reverse complement strand
TCTAGCCCCCACACCAGAATTAGGAGGTTGTTGACCACCAACAGGTATTATCCCACTTAATCCACTAGATGTACCTCTTCTAAATACATCAGTACTCCTTGCCTCCGGTGTATCAATTACATGAGCCCACCATAGCCTTATAGAAGGTAATCGAATTCCCATAATCCAAGCCCTCTTCATTACCATCATATTAGGTATCTATTTTACAATCTTACAAGCCTCTGAATATATAGAAACAACATTCACCATTTCAGACAGTGTTTACGGCTCAACATTCTTTATAGCTACAGGCTTTCATGGACTACACGTAATGATTGGAACAACATTCCTTATTGTCTGCCTTATCCGTCAAATCCATTTCCACTTTACCTCAACCCACCACTTTGGCTTTGAAGCTGCAGCATGATACTGACATTTCGTAGACGTTGTTTGACTATTCCTTTATGTATCAATCTATTGATGAGGATCCTACTTTTCTAGTATAACTTAGTACCAGTGACTTCCAATCACTTAGTTTTGGTCCCATCCCAAAGAAAAGTAATAAACACACTTATTGCTTTAACTATTAACTTCAGCCTAGCCTCATTGCTAATCTTAATCGCCTTTTGAATTCCACAAATAAACATTTACTCTGAAAAAGTTAGCCCATATGAATGTGGGTTTGACCCAATAGGATCAGCACATCTCCCATTCTCAATAAAATTCTTCCTAGTAGCCATCACATTTCTTCTATTCGACCTAGAAATTGCTCTCCTCATCCCTTTACCATGAGCTTTACAATTTACCCCTATCAACTCAGCTATTACTCTCTCACTCCTCCTTCTAATCATCCTAGCACTAGGCTTAGCCTATGAATGAATAAATAAAGGCCTTGAATGAAGCGAATTAGTAGTTAGTTTAAATAAAACAATTGATTTCGACTCATTAAATTATGATTTATCTCATAACTACTATCAATGTCACTAGCCATATTCAACCTATACATTACATTTTTGGCTTCCTTATTAGGTACTATAATTTTTCGCTCCCATATAATATCATCACTTCTATGCTTAGAAGGAATAATATTATCACTTTTCCTCATACTCTCTATTTCGATTTCTTTCACTCACATATCCTTTTCATTCACTATACCAATCATTTTACTTGTTCTAGCAGCATGCGAAGCAGCGGTTGGATTAGCTTTATTAGTCAAAGTTTCAAACACATATGGCTCAGACTTCGTACAAAACTTAAACCTTCTACAATGCTAAAAATCATTATTCCAATAATTATAATAATTCCAATAACCTGACTGTCTAATAGTAAATTTATCTGAATTAACTCATCCATATATAGCTTTATTATTAGTCTATTAACTATTACAACCCTAATCAATCCCTATAGCTCCACATACTTTTCAACATTATTCTTTACTGACCCTCTATCTACGCCACTATTAATTCTTACATCATGGCTGACCCCTCTCATAATCATTGCTAGTCAAAAACATATATCTAAAGAGCCTATTATTTGAAAAAAAACCTATATTTCACTAATTATTATTCTCCAAACTACCCTTATTCTTACATTTTCATCCACAGAACTAATCATATTTTATATTCTATTTGAAGCAACTCTTATCCCAACCTTAATCATTATTACCCGATGAGGAAACCAAACTGAACGGCTAAACGCAGGCTCATACTTCTTATTCTATACACTTATAGGATCTTTACCCCTACTTATTGCATTGATCCATTTATATAAATCTATAGGTACATTAAACATAATTACACTTATATATAAATCTGATCAATTATCCAACTCATGAACTAACAGTTTAACGTGACTAGCATGCATACTAGCATTCATAGTTAAAATACCACTTTATGGCCTACACCTATGACTCCCAAAAGCCCATGTAGAAGCACCAATCGCAGGTTCAATAGTCTTAGCAGCAGTCCTACTAAAACTAGGTAGCTATGGAATAATACGTATTTCAATTTTCATCGAACCATTAAACAAATCCCTTATATACCCATTCATACTCCTCTCGCTATGAGGCATAATTATAACCAGCTCAATTTGTCTTCGACAAACGGACTTAAAGTCCCTAATTGCATACTCGTCAGTTAGCCACATAGCCTTAGTAATTGTTGCTATCTTAATCCAAACCCCATGAAGTTACATAGGAGCCACAGCCATAATAATTGCCCACGGACTCACTTCCTCAGCCCTATTCTGCCTTGCTAATACCAATTATGAACGAATCCACAGTCGAACAATACTCCTAGCACGAGGCTTACAAACAATCCTCCCCCTTATAGCTCTCTGATGACTACTTATCTCCCTTACCAACCTAGCCTTGCCACCATCAATCAACCTAATCGGTGAACTAATAATTGTCATTACATCATACACTTGATCTAGTCCAACTATCTTACTTATAGGAACCAATATACTAATTACCGCATCATATTCACTATACATATTAATTACAACCCAACGAGGAAAAACTTCAACTCACACCATTAATATTAAACCCTCATTTACACGTGAGCACACCTTAATCTTTCTACATCTCATCCCTATCTTGCTATTAACTGCCAAACCAAGCCTAATTATAGGATTTACTTTTTGTAATTATAGTTTAACAAAAACCTTAGACTGTGAATCTAAAAATAAAGAGTTTCATCTTTTAATTACCAAAAAAGAACAAACAGAGAACTGCTAATTCTTCTGATCCATATATGAAAATATGGCTTTTTTAAACACTTTATTAGGATAACAGTAATCCATTGGTCTTAGGAACCAGAAATTTGGTGCAACTCCAAACTAAAGTAATAAACTTATATTCACTATCAACTTTAGCCATATTTATAACATTACTTTTCCCCCTACTCTACTCCATGCTACTTACACCTAAACCCAACTTCCCAATAAAAGTTACTTCCTCTATTAAATATGCATTTATTATCAGCATAATTCCTCTCATAATTTTTATTAACTCCAACAAAGAAGCATACATCTCAAATTGACATTGAACCACCATTCAGTCGGTAGAACTATTCATCAGCTTCAAAATAGACTTCCTATCAATTATTTTCATCCCAATCGCACTCTACGTTACATGATCCATTATAGAATTCTCTTCATGATATATGCATAATGATCCTAACATTAACCGATTTATACAATATCTCCTCATATTTCTTATCACTATACTAATTCTAGTATCAGCCAACAATATATTTCAACTATTCATTGGCTGAGAAGGTGTAGGAATTATATCTTTCCTATTAATTGGATGATGACACGGACGATCAGATGCCAATACAGCTGCTCTTCAAGCCATTATTTATAACCGTATCGGAGATATCGGATTTGTACTGACAATAGCCTGAATACTCTCTAACTTTAACTCATGAGACTTTCAACAAATCTTCTCAATAAATACAAACTCAAACATCCCAATCCTAGGATTAATCCTAGCAGCCACAGGAAAATCAGCTCAATTTAGTCTACATCCATGACTACCTTCAGCCATAGAAGGCCCAACACCTGTTTCAGCATTACTACACTCTAGTACAATAGTTGTCGCAGGAATTTTCCTACTAATCCGTTTTCACCCGATAATCCAAAATAACCAAACTATACTCACCCTCATTTTATGTATCGGAGCCCTAACTACACTATTTACAGCTATTTGTGCACTCACACAAAATGATATCAAAAAAATTATCGCATTCTCAACTTCCAGCCAACTAGGCCTAATAATAGTTACCCTAGGTATTAATCAACCATATCTATCATTTCTCCACATCTGCACTCACGCTTTCTTTAAAGCTATACTCTTCATATGCTCAGGATCAATTATTCACAGCCTAAACGATGAACAAGATATCCGAAAAATAGGAGGCCTAGCTAAATCCCTACCATTTACCACTTCAGCTCTCATTATCGGCAGCCTAGCACTAACTGGCATACCATTTCTTACAGGATTCTACTCTAAAGACCTCATTATTGAGACCATAAATTCGTCGTATACAAACGCCTGAGCCCTAATTATTACTCTAATCGCCACCTCACTTACTGCAGCCTACAGTACACGAATTATTTTTTTTGTCCTCATTAACAACCCACGATTTCAACCAGTCACCTCTATTAACGAAAACCACCCAAACCTGATTAATCCTATTATACGACTTCTACTAGGTAGTATCTTTGCAGGTTATATCATCACAAATTTTATTAACCCAATCAATACCCCAATCATAACAATACCACCAATAATCAAATTCACCGCCTTAATTGTCACATTAACAGGATTTGTTGTCGCAATAGAACTTAACTCCATAACACTCTATCTAAAACTCTACCCAAACACATACCACCATAACTTCTCCAACCTATTAGGTTATTTCCCACTAATTATACACCGACTTATCCCTTTCTCCAACTTATCATTTAACCAAAAAATAGCTACATCAACATTAGACTATATCTGGACAGAAAAATCCATACCCAAACTTATTTCTTCACTCCAACAAACAGCATCTTATTCTTCATCAAACCATAAAGGACTCATCACTATTTATTTCATATCATTCCTTTTATCAATAATAATTCTCACTTTTGCAACCACTTAAATACCACGTGTAACTTCAACAATAATAAAAACTCCAACAAATAAAGATCACCCAGCTACAACTATTAATCAACTACCATAGCTATATATAGCCCCAACACCAACTGAATCCTCTCGAACTAAAACCATATCATCATTATCAAATACTACTCACTCATCTGCGTCATATACATTATCCAATATATCAACCCCATCATCACCAAGTACATAAACTACCAACATGGCCTCCATAATCACACTTAATAAAAGCAGCATTCATAATCAAATATTTGAACTCCAAGCCTCAGGATACTCTTCAGTAGCTATTGCAGTTGTATAACCAAACACCACTAATATTCCACCTAAATAAATTAAAAATACTATCAACCCAATATATGAACTACCATAAATCATTATTAAACCACAACCCACTCCACCACTAACAATTAAACCCAGTCCAGCATAAATAGGTGAAGGCTTTGCAGCAACACCAACAAACCCCACAACTATAATTGTTAATAAAATATACATTAAATATGTCATAATTACTACATGGGTTATAACCAAGACCAGTGACATGAAAAATCATCGTTGTCAATTCAACTATAGTAACTTTAATGACAATCATACGAAAAACTCACCCATTAATAAAAATGGTTAACCACGCATTTATCGATCTTCCAACCCCCTCAAACATCTCAGGATGATGAAACTTTGGATCACTCCTTGGATTATGCCTAATTATCCAAATCGCCTCAGGCCTATTTCTAGCTATACATTATACTCCTGATACCCTCACAGCATTTTCATCAGTTACTCATATCTGCCGAGATGTAAATTACGGATGACTCATCCGCTACATTCATGCCAACGGAGCATCACTTTTCTTCATCTGCCTCTACCTTCACATTGGCCGAGGAATCTATTACGGCTCATATTCCTACATAGAAACCTGAAACATCGGTATTATTCTCCTGCTTCTCACGATAGCTACCGCTTTCATAGGCTATGTCCTACCATGAGGCCAAATATCATTTTGGGGGGCAACCGTCATCACAAACCTCCTATCAGCCATCCCATATATTGGTACAGACCTTGTAGAATGAATTTGAGGAGGATTTTCTGTTGATAAAGCCACCTTAAATCGATTCTTCGCATTCCATTTTATTCTACCATTTATCATTGCCGCCATAGCTATAGTCCACTTACTATTCCTACATGAAACAGGATCCAACAACCCACTAGGTATTCCATCAGACTGTGACAAAATCCCATTCCATCCATATTATACAACCAAAGACTTTTTAGGAATTGTTCTTCTCCTAGCGTTCTTTTTTACCCTAGTACTATTTTTCCCAGACCTATTAGGAGACCCAGATAATTATTCGCCCGCAAATCCCTTAAATACACCACCACATATTAAACCTGAATGATATTTCCTCTTCGCATATGCCATCTTACGATCAATCCCCAACAAGCTTGGGGGCGTTATTGCATTACTAATATCAATTCTTATTCTAGCTTTACTCCCACATATTCAAACTGCTAAGCAACGTAGCCTAATATTCCGACCAATCAGCCAATTCTTATTCTGGCTCCTAGTTTCAGATGTATTAGTCTTAACATGAATTGGAGGCCAACCTGTTGAACCACCATTCATTATTATTGGACAAATCGCATCATTCTTATACTTTGCTATTATCCTCATCCTTATACCAATTGCAGGCATCATTGAAAACAAAATATTAAAATGAAGAAAGCTTCGATAGTATAAAAATTACTCAGGTCTTGTAAACCTGAAATGAGAAAATCTTTCTCTCAAAGCATCAAGGAGAAGATTTACATCCTACCTCCAACTCCCAAAGCTGGAATTCTTTTTAAACTACTCCTTGCATGTACATCGTGCATTAATTCATAGCCACATACATAATTGTACCGTACATAATAACCATAACTGTACATAATACATTTATGTATTAACCCACATAAATCCTCACCAACATGGATATTGTAGCAGTAACCAAAATTCATGCTTGAAAGATTAGATTTTCCGTGATACGTGCATAGACCATCAAGTTACGTAATCCTTGTCCATATGACTATCCCCTTCCATTAGATCGTCTCTTAATCTACCATCCTCCGTGAAACCATCAACCCGCCCACTAGTACTCCTCTTCTCGCTCCGGGCCCATTAAACTTGGGGGTAGCTAAAATGAAACTATACCTGGCATCTGGTTCTTACCTCAGGGCCATTAAGTCTAAAACCGCCCACACGGTCCTCTTAAATAAGACATCTCGATGGGTTAGTGTCTAATCAGCCCATGATCAACATAACTGTTCTGTCATGCCTTTGGTATCTTTTTTTTTTCGGGATGCGAGGCTCAGCTACGCCGTCAAAGGCTCGTAGCAGTCAAATATAGTCAAGCTGGACTTTATGTCTAACATTCATCTTCCCCATATTAAGCTCCTTGACATTCTGTTAATGCTTGAGGACATGAAAAATAACAATACCAGATTCCTACTCAACCCTCATCAAGGCAAAATCGACTCTAATAGGCTATTTTTCGATCTTATTAGGAGTTTCACTTCCAATTTAACATTTTTGGCCCTATCCATGAAACTCATCAGTAAATTATATCATCCGCAAAAATAACTAATCAAAAACTTCGCCACAACATATATTTCCTAAATCTACTAGTTAATGTAGCTTATTTATAAAGCAAGGCACTGAAAATGCCTAGAAGAATCTTCAGATTCCATAAACACAAAGGTTTGGTCCTGGCCTTAATATTAGCTATCAGTAAAATTACACATGCAAATATCCGTGATCCAGTGAGTTTAGCCCTATGTTCTCTAAAGACTACAAGGAGCAAGTATAAAGCACGCGTACCAAACTAAACGCAGCTAAAAACACTAAGTTCAACCACACCCCCACGGGATACAGCAGTGATAAAATTTAAGCTATGAACGAAAGTTTGACTTAGTTATGCTGACGTACTAGGGTTGGTAAATTTCGTGCCAGCCACCGCGGTCATACGAAAGACCCAAGTTAATATTCTAACGGCGTAAAGAGTGCCAAAAACACCAAACAAATAGAGCTAAGATTTTACTCCGCTGTAGAAAGCCAAAGTCAAAATAAAAATAAATTACGAAAGTAGCTCTAATTCTTGCAGCACTAAAGCTATAACCTAAACTGGGATTAGATACCCCACTATATATAGCCATAAACATAAATAGTTAATAACATTACTATTCGCCAGAGAACTATTAGCCACTGCTTAAAACTCAAAGGACTTGGCGGTGCTTTATATCCCCCTAGAGGAGCCTGTTCCATAACCGATGATCCCCGATTTACCTCACCACTCCTTGCTAATTCAGCCTATATACCGCCATCTTCAGCTAACCCTAAAAAGGAACTAAAGTAAGCTAAATGAGTAAATACTAAAGAAGTTAGGTCAAGGTGTAGCCCATGGAGTGGGGCGAAATGGGCTACATTTTCTATACTTAGAACATTACGAAACCCTGTGTGAAATCCATAGGATAAAGGAGGATTTAGTAGTAAATTAAAACTAGAGTGTTTAATTGAATAGAGCAATGAAGCACGCACACACCGCCCGTCACCCTCCTCAACATCTTAACAATTAAAAGTACATAACACCTAATTACAATAGATCAAGAGGAGACAAGTCGTAACAAGGTAAGTGTACTGGAAAGTGCACTTGGAAGAATCAAAATATAGCTTAAAAAAAGCATCTGACTTACACTCAGAAGATTTCAACCTAATGAATATTTTGAACTACAACTAGCCTAATAAACTATTAAATTCACTATCGCATTATAACATAAACTAAACCATTCACTAACAATGAGTATAGGTGATAGAAAATTAAACCTAGCGCTATAGAGATAGTACCGTAAGGGAATGATGAAAGACACATAAAAGTAAAAAAAAGCAAAGATTAAACCTTCTACCTTTTGCATAATGAACTAACCAGAAACACCCTGACAAAGAGAACTTAAGCCAGAAACCCCGAAATCAGACGAGCTACCTTAGAACAGCCTACCACAGGGCCAACTCATCTATGTGGCAAAATAGTGAGAAGATTTTAAGGTAGAGGTGAAAAGCCTAACGAGCCTGATGATAGCTGGTTGTCCAGAAAAGAATTTTAGTTCACCTTAAAACTTGCCCTCACTACTATTCATAAAGTTACTGTAAGTTTTAAAGCTAACCTAAAGAGGTACAGCTCTTTAGATAGAGGATACAACCTAAAGTAAAGAGTAATAAACTAAATAATCATAGTAGGCCTAAAAGCAGCCATCAATTAAGAAAGCGTTAAAGCTCAACACTAAAACATAACTTATACCAATAATATTACTCAACTCTTACTAATCAAACTGGACCAATCTAATCTTTATTAGATGAGACACTGTTAGCATAAGTAATAAGAAAAATTTTCTCCCTGCACAAGTGTATATCAGAACGAATAACTCACTGATAGTTAACAACTAGACACATATATTCCAATAACAAGAATCCATGACATCATATCTTTGTTAACCCAACACAGGAGTGCAATCAAAGGAAAGATTAACAAATGTAAAAGGAACTCGGCAAACACAAACCCCGCCTGTTTACCAAAAACATCACCTCTAGCATTACCAGTATTAGAGGCACCGCCTGCCCAGTGACGCAAGTTAAACGGCCGCGGTATTCTGACCGTGCAAAGGTAGCATAATAATTTGTTCCTTAATTAGGGACTTGTATGAATGGCATGACGAGGGTTTAACTGTCTCTTACATTCAATCAATGAAATTGACCTTTCCGTGAAGAGGCGGAAATAGCATAATAAGACGAGAAGACCCTATGGAGCTTAAATTTATATTCCAACTTCATCAATTTCAATTCTAACAGAATCAAAACTATAACCACTGGAATTAAAATTTTGGTTGGGGTGACCTCGGAGCATAAAAAAACCTCCGAAGGACAATTATCAAGACAAACAAGTCTAAATTACATAAAGTCCAAGTATTGACCCAGAACTAACTCTGATCAATGAACCAAGTTACCCTAGGGATAACAGCGCAATCCTGTTAAAGAGTCCATATCGACAACAGGGTTTACGACCTCGATGTTGGATCAGGACATCCCAATGGTGCAGCAGCTATTAAAGGTTCGTTTGTTCAACGATTAAAGTCCTACGTGATCTGAGTTCAGACCGGAGCAATCCAGGTCGGTTTCTATCTATTCAACTATTTCTCCTAGTACGAAAGGACCAGAGAAATAAGGCCAACTTATTAATAAGCGCCTTAACACTTAATAAATGATATAATATTAACTTATAAAGTATATCCGTATAGCTTAAAACTAACCTCGATATAAGAGGCCGTTAAGATGGCAGAGCCAGGTAATTGCATAAGACTTAAAACCTTATAATCAGAGGTTCAACTCCTCTTCTTAACACAATGTTTATTATTAACTTTATAATGCTCATCGTACCAATCCTCCTAGCCATAGCTTTCCTAACACTAGTTGAACGCAAAATCTTAGGCTATATACAACTTCGCAAAGGACCAAACATTGTCGGCCCATGTGGAATTCTTCAACCATTTGCCGACGCACTAAAACTATTTATCAAAGAACCAATACGACCAGCAACTTCTTCCATTTTCCTATTTGCAATCGCCCCTACTCTAGCTCTAGCCCTAGCTCTCTCAATATGAATCCCTCTAACACTACCACAACCACTTATCAATATAAACATAGGATTTTTATTTATCCTAGCAATCTCTAGCATATCAGTCTATTCAATTCTATGATCAGGATGGGCATCAAATTCAAAATACTCTTTATTTGGTTCATTACGGGCTATAGCACAAACAATCTCTTACGAAGTATGTTTAGCTATCATTTTACTCTCAATTATACTAATTAGCGGATCATTCTCAATAGTATCTCTATCCACATCCCAAGAACAAATATGAATGATTCTACCAGCATGACCATTAGCTATAATATGATTTATCTCTACACTAGCAGAGACTAACCGAGCTCCATTTGATCTAACCGAAGGCGAATCAGAACTAGTCTCAGGATTCAACGTAGAATACGCCGGCGGACCATTCGCCCTATTCTTTATAGCCGAATATATAAACATTATCCTCATAAATGCCCTAACAACTATTCTATTCTTCGGTCCCACATACAATCCTATTACATCAGAACTATCTTCATGTAATTTTGCTATTAAAACTCTAATCTTATCATCAGTTTTCCTATGAATTCGCGCATCCTACCCACGATTTCGCTATGATCAACTAATACATCTATTATGAAAAAACTTTCTACCATTAACTTTAGCCCTGTGCATATGATATATTGCAATTCCAATCTCCACAGCAAGTGTACCACCAATATTATAGAAATATGTCTGATAAAAGAATTACTTTGATAGAGTAAATCATAGAGGTGAAAACCCTCTTATTTCTAGGATCCTAGGACTTGAACCTAACCTGAGAATTCAAACTTCTCCGTGCTACCAATTACACCAAATCCTAGTAAGGTAAGCTAATTAAGCTATCGGGCCCATACCCCGAAAACGTTGGTTTCAATCCTTCCCATACTAATTAATACTATTGCATTAATCCTAATTCTATCCACCATAATCCTAGGAACAATAATTACAATAATAAGCTCACACTGAATACTAGCATGAATAGGCCTAGAAATTAATATACTTTCTTTTATTCCCCTAATAACAATCAATAAAAACCCGCGATCTACCGAAGCTGCATCCAAATATTTCTTAACCCAAGCATCCGCATCCATAATCCTATTATTTGCCATCATAAACAATTTCCACTACTCAGGACAATGAAATATTCAACAACCACCAAATTCACTAACCTCCCTCACCCTTCTAATTGCCCTAGCAATAAAACTAGGCTTAGCCCCATTCCACTTTTGAGTCCCAGAAGTAACTCAAGGAATCCCCCTACTATCAGGACTAATCTTATTAACCTGACAAAAAATCGCCCCAATCTCAATTCTTTATCAACTGTCACCATTTATAGACAAAAACCTAGTCATTCCTATAGCAATATTATCCATCCTACTAGGAGGTTGGGGAGGCCTAAATCAAACTCAACTGCGAAAAGTTATGGCATACTCTTCAATCGCTCACATAGGATGAATAACAACAGTTATACTATATAATCCATCAATCATACTAATTAATTTAATCATCTATATTCTTCTTACCTCAACTATCTTCATTTCACTAAACTCCTTATCCATCTCTACCACAGCATCACTTACCTCAACATGGAATTCACGTCCACTAATAACCCTAGCAACTCTTCTATGTTTAATATCACTAGGAGGCCTACCCCCTCTAACTGGATTTCTTCCTAAATGACTCATCATCCAAGAAATAATTTTCAATGATATAACAACAGTCAGTCTAACAATGGCAATAATAGCACTACTAAACCTATACTTTTACATACGATTAATTTATTCTACTTCACTAACCCTATTTCCACTTCCAAACAACATCAAATTTAAATGACACCATTCAAACCAGAAACATTTAACTATGATACCAACCATACTTATAATTTCATCATTTTCACTACCACTCGCCCCAATAATTATATCAATATTATAGAAATTTAGGTTAATTAAAGACCAAGAGCCTTCAAAGCTCTAAGTAAGTTCATAAACTTAATTTCTGAGTAATAAGGATTGCAGATTTACCATCCACATCTATTGAACGCAAATCAATAACTTTAATTAAGCTAAATCCTTACTAGACTGATAGGATTCAAACCTACAAATCTTTAGTTAACAGCTAAACACCTTAATCAACTGGCTTCAATCTACTTCTCCCGCCTAGAAAAAAAAGGAGGCGGGAGAAGTCCCGGCAGGATTGAAGCTGCTCCTTTGAACTTGCAATTCAACATGCTATGCACCTCAGGACTTCGCTGGTAGAAAGAGGATTTGTCCTCTGTAGTTAGATTTACAGTCTAATGCTTTACTCAGCCATTCTACCTATGTTCGTTAACCGTTGACTATTTTCAACAAATCATAAAGATATCGGGACCCTTTACATAATTTTTGGTGCTTGGGCTGGAATAGTAGGAACAGGCCTAAGTATTCTCATTCGAGCAGAGCTTGGTCAACCAGGCTCATTATTAGGAGACGATCAAATTTATAATGTGATTGTTACTGCCCACGCATTTGTAATAATTTTCTTTATAGTTATACCTATTCTAATTGGTGGCTTTGGAAACTGACTAGTTCCACTAATAATTGGTGCACCTGATATAGCTTTTCCGCGAATAAACAATATAAGCTTTTGACTCTTACCACCCTCTTTCCTTCTTCTATTAGCATCATCCATGGTTGAATCAGGAGCTGGGACTGGATGAACTGTTTACCCTCCATTAGCAGGAAACCTAGCTCATGCCGGAGCTTCTGTCGACCTTACAATCTTCTCCCTTCACCTAGCAGGAGTATCATCAATTCTTGGAGCAATCAACTTTATTACAACAATCATTAACATAAAACCACCAGCCATATCACAATATCAAACACCTCTATTCGTTTGATCAGTGCTTATCACAGCTGTACTCCTCCTTCTATCACTACCAGTGCTGGCTGCAGGAATTACAATACTTCTTACAGATCGCAACCTTAATACAACTTTTTTTGATCCTGCAGGAGGAGGGGATCCAGTACTTTACCAACACCTATTTTGATTTTTCGGTCACCCAGAAGTATACATTCTTATTCTCCCTGGGTTTGGAATAATTTCTCATATTGTAACGTACTATTCTGGAAAAAAAGAACCATTTGGATATATGGGCATAGTATGAGCTATGATATCCATTGGATTCTTAGGATTCATTGTATGAGCACATCACATATTCACAGTAGGAATGGATGTTGACACCCGAGCTTACTTTACATCAGCTACTATAATTATTGCCATTCCAACAGGAGTAAAAGTGTTCAGCTGGCTAGCTACTCTACATGGAGGAAATATTAAATGATCCCCAGCTATGCTATGAGCCCTAGGATTTATTTTCCTATTCACTGTAGGAGGACTAACTGGAATCGTTCTCTCAAACTCATCCCTAGATATTGTACTCCATGATACATACTATGTAGTAGCTCATTTCCACTACGTTCTATCCATAGGAGCCGTATTTGCTATCATAGGGGGATTTGTTCACTGATTCCCCCTATTTACCGGCTATACTCTAAGCGACATATGAGCTAAAACACACTTCACTATTATATTTATTGGCGTTAACATAACTTTCTTTCCACAACACTTTCTAGGCTTAGCAGGGATGCCACGACGTTATTCTGACTACCCAGACGCCTATACAACATGAAATACAATTTCATCTATAGGCTCATTTATCTCATTAACAGCCGTTATCCTAATAATTTTTATAATCTGAGAAGCATTAGCATCAAAACGAGAAGTATCAACAGTAGAAATAACATCAACAAACCTTGAATGAATCCACGGATGCCCCCCACCATTCCATACTTTCGAGGAACCAGCCTACGTAAAACCAGCCAATTAAGAAAGGAAGGATTCGAACCCCCCAAAACTGGTTTCAAGCCAGCCTCATATCCAATATGTCTTTCTCAAATGAGATATTAGTAAAATTAATTACATAACTTTGTCAAAGTTAAATTACGAGTTAAACACTTGTATATCTCTATGGCTTACCCACTTCAAACAGGCCTTCAAGACGCTTCATCACCAATTATAGAAGAACTAACCAGCTTTCACGATCATACTCTTATAATTGTTTTCCTTATCAGTACACTTGTTCTATACATTATCTCACTTATATTAACCACTAAACTTACTCATACTAACACCATAGACGCCCAAGAAGTAGAAACTATCTGAACTATTTTACCAGCCATAATTCTAATTATAATTGCCCTTCCATCTCTCCGTATTCTTTATATAATAGATGAACTCAACGACCCAGCATTAACTGTAAAAACCATAGGACATCAATGATACTGAAGCTATGAATACACCGATTTTAACGACCTTATATTTGACTCTTACATAATCGCTACATCTGATTTAAAACCAGGAGAACTACGTCTACTAGAAGTGGATAATCGAGTTGTACTCCCAATAGAACTTCCAATTCGTATACTAATTTCTTCAGAAGATGTACTCCACTCATGAGCAGTCCCTTCCCTGGGAATTAAAACAGATGCAATCCCAGGACGACTAAACCAAGCAACTCTATCATCTTCACGACCAGGACTATTCTATGGACAATGCTCTGAAATCTGTGGTTCTAACCACAGTTTTATACCAATCGTTCTTGAAATAGTTCCACTCAAACATTTTGAATCATGATCAACAACAATACTGTAGACTCCATTATGAAGCTATTAAGCATTAACCTTTTAAGTTAAAGATAGGATACCAATTATCCCATAATGGTATGCCACAATTAGATACATCCTCATGATTCACAACTATTGTAGGAACTCTACTTACCCTATTTATTATTTTTCAATTAAAATTCAAGAACTTTATTTTCCATCCTCAACCACAAACTAAAGACTTACCATTTATTAAATCATCTAACCCTTGAGAACTAAAATGAACGAAAATTTATTCACCCCTTTCACTACCCCTACACTCCTAGGTTTACCACTAGTAATTGCAATCATCATATTTCCATCAATCTTATTTCCTCAACCAAAGCGTCTAATTAATAACCGCCTCACAACTTTCCAGTCTTGATTAATAAATGCAATCATTAAGCAAATGATAAACATACATAGCCTAAAAGGACGAGCCTGAACTCTTCTCCTAACATCTCTAATCATTTTCATTGGCTCTACTAATCTTCTAGGTCTCTTACCCCACTCATTTACACCCACCACACAACTTTCCATAAACCTAGGAATAGCCATCCCACTGTGAACAGGAACTGTACTCCTAGGATTCCGTCACAAAACTAAATCATCATTAGCCCATTTTTTACCACAAGGAACTCCACTACCCTTAATTCCAATATTAATTATTATTGAAACTATCAGCTTATTCATTCAACCTGTAGCTCTTGCTGTACGATTGACAGCTAATATTACAGCCGGCCACCTGCTAATTCACTTGATCGGAGGAGCCACATTAGCAATCTACTCAATTAGTCCAATTGGATCATTAGCAGCATTCATTATTCTTACTCTACTCACAATTCTAGAATTTGCAGTAGCCCTAATTCAAGCCTATGTATTTACCCTATTAGTAAGCCTATACCTACATGACAATACTTAATGACCCACCAAACACATGCCTATCATATAGTCAACCCAAGCCCTTGACCATTAACAGGAGCTATATCCGCCCTTCTCCTAACATCAGGAATAGTAATATGATTTCATTATCAATCGGTTACCCTTCTTCTTATAGGAGTATTATCTAATATTCTAACTATATATCAATGATGACGAGATGTAATTCGTGAAGGAACATTTCAAGGACATCACACCCCCGTAGTACAAAAAGGTCTACGTT
>PVHP010039776.1:0-16197 GCA_004024765.1 Zapus hudsonius | reverse complement strand
GAAAGCATCCAGTCCTCATAGAGCTCCAGGCTGGGGCCTCCCCAGGAGCAGAAATGACTGTACAGGATGTCATCACTAGATGCCAATACCTGGGCCAGCAGAGATGAACACAGTAGTAGGATGTTTGCCCAACATGTGCAAAGCTCTAGGTTCAATCCCCAACACTACACATACACAAAAAGCAACCTTGGGCTGGGGAGAAAGATCAGTGGTCAGACACTTGCTTGCAAAGCCTGCTTGTCCAGGTTCAATTTCCTAGTATCCATGCAAAGCCAGACTCACAAAGAGGTGCATGCATCTGGAGTTCCTTTGCAGTGGCAAAAGGCCCTGGCGCTCTCTCTCCCTCTCCCTCTCTCTCTCTCTCTCTTTCTCTCTCTCTCTCCCTCTCCCTCTCCCTCTTCCTCTCTCTCTCTCTCTCTTAATAAAAATATTTTCAAAAAGCAATCTCTGTCATTGTCACTTTTACACCTGTCACAGTCAGCCTCAGTCACTGGATGAACTTTCAAACAGAAACAGTTTATGTGAGGAAGAAGTGATTTATTAAAGCTCACAGATCCAGGGGAAGTTCCATAAAGGAGAAGGAGGCTGTTCCCCTTTCACAGGTTCAAGAAGGAAAAAAAAAATCACTGGCATCACAGCAGGGAATTCCAGGCAGAACTCAGACTGCTCTCTACATACCTTAGGCTAGAATTCCAGATCTGCCCCCAGTAACACCTTAAGGCTGGACCCTAGGATCTGACCACAGTGATACCTCTTAAAACTCCTGAATCTATTGGGGGATATCCATTCATACTACCAAAACACTCATGAGCCCTCTTCCCTAAATGCTAATTCCCAAAGATTAGCCAAGCAGTTATTTTAATATTTTTATTTATTTGAAAGCAGAGAGAAAGATATTAAGAATAAGCACACTAGGAGGACCACTTGTCACTATATAGGTACTGAAGAATCAAACCCAGTCTGTCAAGTTTTGCAAGAAAATACCTATAACTGCTGAGTCATCTCTCCAGCTCAGCCAAAATGTTAAGATTCTAAAACTTTACAGTCAATATGACCCATCACTCAGTTTTCATCCTCTGCCAAAATGAGATATGAGGTATCCTCAAGTATCCTGCTGTTAGTTGTATAATAATCGTGTCCCCAAAAGACATGTTGAAGCCCACACTTCTAGGATCTATGAAGAATGTGGCCTGGGTTTGAAGTAGGGTCTTTGTGAATATGACCAAGGTAAGATTCAATCATGCTGAACTAGGATGGGCTCTAGTGTGGGGTGTTTTTACAAGAGGACACACACACAGAGGTTCTGCCATGTGATGACAGAGGCAGAGATGAAAAGGATGCATCTATAAGTCAAGGAAAGCCAAGGCAGTCAGCACCACCAAGATGCAAAGAGAAAGGCAAGGTTCACTCCTAGAGTCCTCAGACAGAGCCTGGTCCTGCTGACATCATGATCTTGGACTTTTACCCTTCTACATTTGTGATGGCTTCGGGCACTCCATTTATAGTATTTTGTCACAGGAGCCTTAGAAAACAAACAGCATCTTCGGGGGAACCTGCTGAGAGCACGGTGCTCACTCCTAACTCTTGTCCCTCGGCTTAGTGAGGTTGCACCATCCTCTCTCTCCTACCTACTCTAGATCTAGGGACAGTGACCTCAGACTCCCAAAACCTCTGCTTCCCCCAACCTAACACTTTCCCAGCCATTGTCCAATTGTCTTCCTCCACACATAAGACTGTGTGTTAGTCATCTGTGAATCTTGGTTGGTAGGTGTTCAATAAATGACTTTAAAAGTGAAGGAAGCTGTTAGATGGAGTGATTTTAAAGATAAAAAGATAATCAAGAAACGGTTGTTACTCTGGGAAATGTGGTGATTTGTTTTTATTTTCATTTTTTATTTTATTTATGTATTTTTTTGAGGTAGGGGCTCCTTCTAGACCAGGTTGACCTGGAATTCACTATGTAATCTCAAGGTGGCTTCAAAGCCACAGTGATCGCCTACCTCTTCCTCCCAAGTGATGGGATCAAAGGTGTGCACCACCACACCAGGCTCAAATATGGTGATTTTAAAAGGAAACTTAGAATAATGACATGGCTTAGCATCTTACCTCAATGTTCAATATGCTGATCCATCTCATTTGCTTACCGGCACATCAATCATGCAGGTTTTAAATGTTTGTGTGAAGGACTTTTCCGAAAGGGAAGACTGGGGAGGCCATCAGCAGAATGTGAGGATGGGATGTTATAAGAGCCTTGGAGAGTGCTCTTGTGATACTGCTGAATTCTTCTCTCTTAATTATATGTGCATATACATGCATGTGAGTGTGTGTGTGTGTGTGTGAATGTGTGTGACTGTGTGACTGTGTGCATTGTGTGTGAGTTTGTGTGAGTGTATGTGTGAGTGTGAGTGTGTGTTTGTGAGTGTGTGTGTGTGTGTGTGTGTGTGACTGTGTATGTGACTGTGAGTGTGTGTGTGTGTGTGTGTGTGTGTGTGTGTGTGTGTGTGTGAACACATGCATGCCAGGGTCTCTGGTGCTTCAAACACCAGGTACACAGGCCACTTTTGGTATAAGGCTTTCTGTGGGTGGCTGGGGCCAGCAGGCTTGGCAAGCAATTGCCTTTAACCCCTGAGCCGTGTCCCCAGCCCCTGACTGCTTCTTTTTACTAGACGTCACAAATGAACTCATCATTTATTCTCAACGCCAGCAAATCATGAGGCCTGCTCTAAATCCCTGGTGGATCACAGCTGCAGAATATCAGTTCCTGTATCTCCTGTGGAAACACTCCTTGACTCCCTGCTCTGTTCAGCAGCATTCATTCCTCCTCCCTGGGTGTAACACTCCACTGCTGAGTGTTATGTCTAAAATCAATGTCACATGGCAAGTCTCAGCCTCAAGATCAGGGACTCGGGCGGGCTTTGCCCTTGTCAAGCCCCCCAGGCCTCATCGTGCTGAGCAGCAGTCTGCTGAATCAAATGGGCATGCATGTAGGAGAGAAACTCAGGTCAAGGTCATCAGGTCTCTGATAAAGCATTTGAAAGTTGATCTCTGGGGCCTCAATAGAAGTAAATTTATTTTTAAAAGTCCAGCCACCCCAAAGATCGCAAATTACCCAGTAAACCTTCTGGCTTGGCGTTGGCCCACATCTCTGACTTTGTCTTCCTAGGTCCCTGATTCATAACCCCATGACACCTGCCAGCCAGGACTCATGACCTGATTCCCAGGGAAAGACAAGCCTCAGAGAGCAAGGCAGAGAGGCAGGGTGGAGGCCCAGGCGGGAGGCCAGCAAGGAGGGAGGTTTCCCTGGAAGACAGACGTAAGCACAGCTCTAGGCAAACACACTTGCTGTTTACCTGGCCGCCTGGCACTGTCTGTTGCAAGAGCTCTTTGCTGACAGATTGCAGCCCACTGATTACTCAGCAGCGGTAGGACCCGCAGGGGTGAGCCTTCTCAAGGAAGCCTGCCTGCCTGCCTGCCTCACCCAGGGTGCATCTTTTACCCCGGGAACTCGCCCACAGCCAATTCCTATGGCCGCTGCCAACAGAGGCCATTTGGGAGCTGCTCCAGATCTGAGATTTGCTTCCCGTAGGTCCTTCCTTCATTGTCTACTATGCTGAGATTTCCAGTTCATTCTCAGGTGTGTCCCAAAGAAAGCTTTACAAAGAGGAAAATCAGGGTGGATTTTTACAACATCCCTCTAATCACTCTGTCCCCCAGGGGCTGTCTTGCCCCATTAGCTCTGCCTTCTGCAAGACTACAGAGACAGCTCGGCTTGACTCATCAACACCTCTCCTTCACCTTCAGGAACCTTCTCAAAGGCTCTCTATTTGCCTCAGGCCAACATCATTAGCAGGAAGGACAGTGCCTGCAACCTTAATCTCCTCCAGACTTCCCCTCATGCTGTAGATGGTATGGGGAGAAAATGGGGAGAGGTGACCCCTGCACCTCCAATTAGCAGCCGGCCCATCTTGGTAGGCACTGTGCACTTAGTCCAAATCCTGAGCAGAGGTCCGAGCAAGCAGTGTTCCCCAAGTTCTTCAATCCCTCCAGTAAGTCCCTCTAGTAGAATTTAGAGACATCATGCCACACCTCTATTTAGACACACTGTATCTTGCAGCTCACAAGATAAAGGGAGCTCACTTTTTCTTTGTTAATCCAACAAAACAGTGGTATTTCTGGAGCCGGTATGGACTCCCATCAGGAGTCACATTCACAGCCAATTTTTCCAGAGGGGGAAGGTACTGCTTAGCAAACAACCATGTCTGTTTTGTGTACTTGTTACTCCCATAGATTGACCCCTCTCTCAAAAATTCCCTTCCTCCCAGGCTTTCAAAATCTCCCTCCTCTAGGCTGTTTATATGAGCTCCTTCCTGGTCTTCTGCCTGTGATATGGCCTCTGGGCTCTTTTAATACCTGGATGGATTTACAAAGGTCTATTTTTCTGTATTTCTCCCCATATGGATGCATAGGGGACAGAGATCACATTGTCTTACTTCTGCATCCTCACCGTGGGATGAAACAAACCATCTAGATCTTCCCTAACACATGGCCCCAATATGACCACATAGTATACAAGAGCTCTGTCATAACTTCCTCCTGGTCAGATTGCTTAGAATCTTGTCCACTGTCCTCTGTTCTACCCACTGCCTAAATCCAATCAGGTACTGTTCATTCAAAATTGTCCATGCTTAGAAGAAAGTATCAAGTTCCCAGCAGAGCCCACAGGGTCCCAGGTACCTCAGGAACCTCTCCATCCTGTCTCTACTTCTGCACTGACCTCACCATGCCCATGTCACTTTGCTCTCCCCTCTGCCCAGTTAGGTTGCTGGCCATCCTCAGGTCTCATTTCTCCCCTTCGCCAGTATACTGCAGGCTTCCCTGACCCTCTGTAAGACATAGCATCCTCCATCTCTCTGCTCCAGCTGCCCTGGCTTCCTTGCTGTTTATCCAGCAAGTAAACACTAATGTTCTCAGACATGCTCATTTCCTTACTATTGTGGTCAGCTTTCTGGTTGCTGCGCAGAAAAAAAAAAACAAACAAAAGTGGCTTGTGGAGTAATGGGTTTATTAGGCATATGGACTTGAGGGGAAATTCTATCCTGGCAGGGAAAATGATGGCATGAGCAGAGGGGTGGACATCACCTCCTCCACAGCAATGCAAACAGCAACAAGAAGGTGTGCCATCTTGTGTAATGGAGGAGCCTGGGCCTGGGGGAGACAATCAACAGCTTTCAAATTCGGCCAATTTTCCACTTAGTGAGGGAGACCCCTTGTCTGGAACTAGGGATTCAGGGCAATAGGCACCGGATCCCATACTCTTGGGCTCCCAAGACAAGATGCACTATGGGAGCAATTGAAGGGGAGGCTACTAAAAATAGAATCTAGGTAATCCAGAATTGTGTATATTTGTTAACCTACACTGATCTCACTCTCCGATGGAGATTGTGTTTGTATTTTTCAGGATGCAGCAAGAGAGCTGGGGCCCATCTAACCCTACCAACCGACCATAGGCCGATAGCTGAGATTCTGGCAAGAGAGGAGCCACCACAGTCATATCGTGGAGGATCCAAATGGAACCCCGCAGAGAATGACGAGATGAACAAGGGGCCCACAGCCACAGCCATTAAATCAACACAGGATAAGCCAGTGAGACAGAAACCAACAATTTTTGACACAAAGACCCCTAAGCTCACAACCTGAAAACAGCCTTAATACTCATCCACCACGACTCAGGGAACTGAGCGAAGAGGGGGTGGAAATATTGTGAGAGCCATGGTGGGGGAGACTATCCAGAGGCATGGCACCCCTCAGTAACAACACACTTGGACCAGGAGAACCAGGCTGAGTACTAGGATATCCATGGTCCCCTGTCACAAGGACTGATCCAGACTACCCATGGAGGAGGTTATCCAGCGGATTCGGGAGGGGAGGGCAGCAGGGAATTGGGGATAACAACTCATTGTTTGCCCACTAAATGTTGTAACTCATTATGGACAATAAAAAAAAAAAGATGTGCCAAACACTGGCAAGGGGAAGTTGGCTTATAATCCCATAAACCCGCCACCAACAACACAGCTCTAGTGAGGTTTTAATTCCCAAACTGCCATCAGCTGAGCAATGATCACTGAGAACACATTCATTTGTTTGTAGGGGACACCTGGATCAAACCATGACACTATTGTCTCTTGACCCTACTCTGTGCCTCAGGGGTCTCAAACTTCTCCCTGGCCCTTTATGTAACAAGAACCTCCTGTACACACTGTTCAGGAACCCCATAATCTGTACTAGGGGACCTAAGATATTCTCAGGGGAGAGTGAAGATGGCAGGTGCCATCTTCCCTTTCTGTCTCACTGCTGATCTGTGCCTGAGGGCAGAATTATGTCCACAGAACTGCCAAGCCACAGCTGGGCTGAGGAGCCTACCCCATGGCTCAGTTGGTACCTGATGAAACACTCCTTCCTGAGCCCTGCATCAGCACCCATGGTGGTTTGTGAGGGAGTCACATCGCTTCTTTGTTGAGGCTCCCCTGGGCTATGAGTCTTTCCCAGAGGAGGCTCAGGCCTCCACCCAAAGTCTTTCTTGCTTCAGCCTACCACACTCCGCCGTGACCTCCCCAAGCTCTCTCAAACCACCACGCCATTGCTCACACAGATCTTTCTGTCTGCAGGCTTTGTCCTTCATCCTTTGGAAAACATGGTCCACCCAAATTTCAAGCCTGAATTCAAAAGACACCACCTCGACCGATTGTTGCTCATCAACCCCTCAGAGCTGGCCCTTGTCACTTTTCTTGATGAGCTGAGGCAGACCCTGTGGGTAGCATTTCATCTCACCTTCTTAAATGTTTCTAGAGCTTTCTTTCCACTAAACTATGAGCTACTTGAGACCTGAGTCCTCCACCTCCAACCTCATAACAGCCAGAGATAAACAGGTAAACTGCAAGTCTGTTGGTGTCCCTCATTCAAAGGCCGCCATTGTCTCCCATCAGACTCAGTAGCAAAGTGGGACTTTCTCCTGGCCTCCAGTCCCCTGGCCAGTCTGCCAGCAACTTGCCTCTGCCTCTTGCTACCATGTCCTCATTGGTCTTCTTCCACCACACCAGCAACTTAACTGTCATATACATCTACAATGCACAGTCCACCTCAGAGCCCTGGAACCACTGTGCTTACATCCTAGGATGCCCTGTTCCCTCAGTCATCTATATGACTACTCACCTCTGGCTTTAGAGAATACTGATACCACCCCCCCCCCAGGACTGTCCCTGCCTGTACTTGGCTCACGTTCTACCCACAGGCACTTCCGAGTCCCTTTTCACCTTACTTTTCTCTATAGACTTCATCACCGTCTAACATACTGTGTGGTTTATCCATCTCATATTCCATTTCCTCCTATTGTAGCTGTAAGAGGAAAGGAATGCCTGTCTGTTTTGCTTATGATATGAACTCAGTGCCTTGAAATTACCCAAAACATAATAAGAACTGAATATTTTATGAATGAATGAAAGAAGGGTGTCCCTAGCATCTAGTATATTTCCTGGCACATAATATACCCCCTAGTTAAACATTTGTTGAATGAATGAGGGAAAAGACAAATGAAAGCCTGACAAGTAGGAGAGAGAGAGAAAAAAAAGAAAGGCATGGGAGGGAAAGGATGAAAGAAAGAAGGAAAGAGGGAGAAAAAAAAACAGATATAGAGACAGAGAAAAGGCAGCCCTTGTCTTCCTAAATTCCTCAGATAATTGTGTGTGCTAGAACTCAGACAGTGGGGATTTTTGAACTCTGAAACTATCTGTCTTGGATGTGTCTACCTTCAGCTTCCTTCTGCCCATGCAGACTGTCATGGTTTGAACCAGGTGTCCCCCACAAACAAATGAATGTGTTCTGATAGATCGATCCTCAGCTGATGGCAGTTTGGGTTTTACAACCTCTATGAAACTGTGTTGTTGGGGGCAGGCTTATGGGGTTATAAGCCAGCTTCTCCTTGCCAGTATTTGGCACACCTTCCTGCCACTATTTCCAGTGCTGTGGCAGAGGCGATGTCCACCCCTCTGCTCATGCCATCATTTTTCCTGCCGGGATGGAGTCTCCCCTCAAGTCCATAAGCCAAATAAACCCATTCCTCCACAAGCCGCTTTTGTTTGGGTTCTTTCTGCGCAGCAACTAGAAAGCTGACCACAACACAGACTGAACCAGAAAAGAAAAGAGGAATGGTCATACGTTTCTGACTCATCCTGACACATTCAGAAGCCTGCCTGTGATTTCTGCACACGTGTGGTCCGTCAGACTGAAGTTCTCTAGGGATTTTGCATATTTTTTTTTCCAAGAGATGTCTTGCTTTAAGCTTATAAAAGCAATCTATACAGAAGCATAAGGAATAACCTTCACTTGTCCCCTTCCTGTCTTTTGTCTACACCTCTAAGTGTGGTTTACACAGCACATATTTTAACTCCTCACATCTGTACTCCTACCTCTCCTGAGTATGTGCTGAGGAAGTGACCAAGGAGGCAGCTCATGAAGACAGTGTAAGGGGCAGTTGCTGGACATGTCCACATTTCAGGACAGTCCTGGATCTGACTGTTGGTGTCTGGGAGACCCTGGTTAAAATCACATAACATGTCACATCTTATGCTATGTCAACAACTTGGGAACTGTCTTAGTTACATCTTCTGTACAGGGTAATTAAGAAGAGAGCCCATTCCAGACTCAAAATGTCCCATTTAAAATAATAAATTACCTGGTCCTGCTGTGTTCAGTACTGTGGGCTTTGGTTTCCTCAACTACAGGAAAGAACTAAATGACTCTTTTGTTAGATGTCTTTACTGGGTAGCAACTGGCCTCCAAACATAACAGCTGAAAATGATAAGCATGTTTCTCTCCTTTAGTCTGCAAAGAAGGGAATCTGGGCAGAACAAAGCCTGGTAGTTCTAGCTCCAGCCATGGTGAGATCTCTGCCAGGTTGTCCTCAGGAACTCCAGCCCTGCCAAGGCTGGGTTGGGTTGAAGGGTCTGTTTCCAAGATCATTGGTCTGGATGCTGTTAGGGGTCTTAGATCCTCACCATGGTAGCTTCATCCTGGGGCTTCTTATGACATCGATGCTGGCTTTCCACAGGATGATGAACCAAGAGAGAAAAGGAGGAAACGAGATACAATGAAGATTGACCATTCTAAGCATTGAACACGAGGCTGCAATCCCAAGCATGCAGGAAGATGAAAAATATGGAAGGGTTTTTTTTCCCCTTGGGAGAACAATTTTCATTGTTTCTATTTACAGAAAGCTCAGCACTGCACATTTATCCCATTATGGTGGAAAATTCCTTGTCCTTTGCCTTTTCCAGCTTAGCAATGTGAGATTTTAGACTCAGACACTGCCTTCCCTGCCAGATATTTGGTGATGGGCAGATCTCATCATATCTGTCATTGAAATCAGTCCTGATAGTTCTCAGCAGCTGACCCAGAGCTCCACTTGTTTCTTTCTGTGTTAACCTATGTGGAAGGAATAGAGATCAAATTTTCCTGTGGAAGACCCCAGTCTGGCCTCCACCTTGATGACACAGCACAAGACCCCATCTTGGGGCACAAGGCAGGCAGGAAGAGCCCCAGCTCAATGGGACCCATGCTCAGCGCAGCCACCCCCAGCTGAGCCTTCTTGTTCTCAGCCAAGGGAGTGACTTATGGAGCCCTGCTTGAAGGACAGGGAGTCTCGCAGTAGGGATGTCCCCTTCGCCAATATCTTTCTTCTCAGCCAAAGCCAACATCCTCTGCTCCTTCTTCTCCTGCCTTGTCTTTGCCCTGTACTTATAGGCAGGCTTATGTAGCTGCTTGGCTGTGTGATGGTCCCAGGCCTGGGTTAATCATAGGAGGTACTTTTAGCTTCACATAGAGGATAACCCTTTGCTGTGGCAGCTGGGTGTAGTGGGATATTTGGCAAAGTGAATGAGATTACTTTGGGGTTAGATGGCCTGTCTAACACCAAAGTACTTGGGCCTTTTCTCAAACAGAGGCCTTACTACCCTTCTGGCTTCCCATTTCTTCATGACAGCTGTGGCTGGCTTTCCCTTCTTCCCCTTGGCCATCTTTCCTTTTGGCGTCTTGCACAGCTGGAGAAAGAAAGAAAAGTTAAATCAGAATCCATCCAGCACTACAATGACATAATAACTGAGCTTAAAAACTGAGGTTTGAAAAAAAAATAACTGAGTGTCATGGTTTGATCCAGGTGTCCCCCACAAACAAATGAGTGTGTTCTGATAGATTGATCCTCAGCTGATAGCAATTCGGGAATTAGAACCTCACTAGAGCTGTGTTGTTGGGGCGGGCTTTTGGGGGTTATAAGCCAGCTTCCCCTTGCCAGTATTTGGCACACCTGCTGTTTGTGCTGTGGCAGAGGTGATGTCCAGCCCCTCTGCTCATGCCATCGTTTTCCCTGCCAGAATGGAGTCTCCCCTCGAGTCCATAAGCCTAATAAACCCATTCCTCCACAAGCTGCTTTTGCTTGGGTTCTTTCTGCGCAACAACTAGAAAGCTGACTGCAACAGTTTTGGTACCAGAAGTGGGGTCATCTGTTGCTGCTAGAACCCTGATCTTGTGGCTTTGGTCTTTGAAAGTGATCTGCAGGAGGAATATGGACGGATTGGAAACCTTGTCCTAAGAGGTGCCTTGCAGTGCTGTGAGTACAGCATGATGAACCATTCTGGTCAGAATTAAAAGACCTGAATGAAGTAAGAACTATGGACTGTGAGGTTTGGCTTACAAGGGGGAGAAAGAACTTTATCAGGACTGTGCCAGAAACAGTTTGCGTGAGAGGCCTGCTGCATTCTGCTTGCCTGTGTCCTGGGAACCTGTGCAGGGTTGCTTGACGTAAAGATGGACTGGTGTGAGCAGATGGAGATGGCACAGAAAGAAAGATCTTTGGGTCAAAACTGCTGCCTGTTCACCTGCAACTGTTTGAGAGATGACAACCACTGAGATTCAGCCAGCTGGTCTGCACTGGAACAACAGGAAGAATGCGGACTCTTTGAAGTAAGGGGCCTGAATGCTTTGTTCCCCCCTGGATTAACAAATTGGCAGCCCACCTGGTTCTGTGGAGTAGAACAAATGCAAGAAGAGAGGGTCATTGGATTTGCAACACAGTTTTGTTTTTGAAAAATGGCCATTGGCATGTGAAGCAGGTGTGCTAGGTTGCCTGCATGGAGTCCGATGGAGCCATGAGGATGAACTGTGGGTTGCAATGGAGACCCAGTGAATTCCAGTACTAGGGATGGGTGCCAAGGCGAGCTGCCAGCACCAGATGAAGTTTCTCAGACTGTCAGTAGCCGAGCTGGAGGGGTGGAATTGAATCTCCAAGAGACTTGTGTTATTGGTTAGAATCATTGAACTTAGAGTTAGAGATTGATGGTGCCCTGTTTGTTTTAAATCTTGTATTGGTCAATCTATTTTTGCTGTGCCTTGTGTTTTGCATTGTGAATGTTCTGTGCCAGTATGGGTTTATTTTTGGTATTATGGCTCAATTGAAAACTGTGGGGACTTAAGAGTTGAGCTGAACACATTGAATTTGCATCATGTATGATTATTAGTTTGTGGGGGCCAGGGGCAGACTGTCATGGTTTGATCCAGGTGTCCCCCACAAACAAATGAATGTGTTCTGATAGATCTATCCTTAGCTGATTGCAATTCAGGAATTAGAACCTCACTAGAGCTATGTTGTTGGGTGGGCTTCTGGGGGTTATAAGCCAGCTCCCACTTGCCAGTATTTGGCACACCTACCTGCCGCTGTGCTGTGGCAGTGCTGTGGCAGAGGTGATGTCCACCCCTCTGCTCGTGCCATCGTTTTCCCTGCTAGGATGGAGTCTCCCCTGGAGTCCATAAGCCAAATAAACCTATTCCTCCACAAGCCACTTTTGCTTGGGTTCTTTCTGAGCAGCAACAGGGTAAGATGACTGCCACACTGAGGCTTGACCAAGCATGCACAATCCATCCAAAAATCAGAACTAAACATATCATGTCCACCATCACCATGCTACCACAGTGTCATTACACGAATCACTGGCACAGTTTTCTAACTGCACTTCCCTTGCTCCCTCTCTCTGACCCTCGTCTATTCCCAACATAACAGCAGAGTGACCCATTGAAGTACATTTGCTCACATTGCTCACAAGTGAGGCAGAGTCATTTATGTCCTGGCCATCTCCATTCTGGAATCGCATGTGCAAGCCAAAAAGATCCCGACACTGATAGGACTTGAATCTGAAGTGTGCCCTGAATTATCATGGGTTCAAGGCGTATTTATTAGTTATTTCTCTTGTCACTGCAGCCAAAGATCTGGCAGGGAGAAATTTAGGGTGGATGAGTTTATTGTGGTTCCCAGTTTAAGGAGATCCAGTTCACTGTGGCTGAGGAGGCATTGTGGTTGGCGCAACTCGTGGCTGTGGGGACAAGAGTGTGAGGCTGCCAGCTCACATCTTTGCAGAACAGAAAGCAGTAAAAAGGGAATGCTTGTATTCTGTTGACCATGTTCCCCTTCTCATTCAGCTGAGGCCCCAGCTCTTGGGGCAGTTTCACCCATATTCAGAGATGTTCTTGCTTCCTAGTTAAACCTCTCTGGAGATGTTTCTTTTTACAGCTGGTGGTGGCCACTGAGAGACTAAAAACTCATAGTACTGAGAAGAAGACAACTGAGTGTTCAGCACTAAATGAGACATCTCTATCACACCCTCCAAGGCTCAGGGGACATTATGGAACAGGTGACAGAAGGAATGTCAGAGCCAGAGGATGGGGAGGAGTGCTATGGAATGCTGGCTTCTGGACATGAAGTGCCATTGCTTTCATGACTTCACAGTGAGTGACATTTCTTACACAAGACCTGAACAGTGTTCAGTAGCGAGCCCATCAACATTTCATCATTGAAGAAGAAGGAAGGAAAAAGAAAAATGAAAAATTACATCAAAGCAGAAGAGGCACTAGTTGGAAAGAAGAAGGGGTTCAGTGGAAGGGGTACAGGGGCATAGAGGAGGGGATCCTGAGAAAGTAATGGGAAGAGATTGTGATCAAAATGCATTTTATATATATATATATATATATATATATATATATATATGAAAATTATCAGTAAAAAAAAATTTTAAAGATTAAAAACCTCTCTGGAAACCCTTTCAAAGAAACACTCAGATATGCCTCCTAGGCAATTCTAAATCCAGTCAGGTTGAAGGTGAAGACCAATTATTGCAGCGTGATCACCAGCTGATGGGACTTGGGGGAAGTGGATGGATTATGAGGGTGGCAACTTCATCAGTGGTCAATCTGTGGACGGGTTGATAATCTTATAGCCTGTTAGGAGGTGGTTGAAATTTGGGGCCTGGCTGAAGGAAGTGAGACGCTGGCAATGTGCCTTGGAACCGTATCTTGTGCCTGAGTCTCACCTCACACATATCCATCATACCACACCCCCCCATCTTCACCATCCTTCACTAAATCCCCAGCCTGTAGCTGAAACACAGCTCCAGAAGAAATATAAATTACAGCCGGGTGTGGTGGCACACACCTTTAATCCCAGCACTTGGAGGATCACCGTGAGTTCGAGGCCAGCCTGAGACTACTGAGAATTCCAGGTCAGTTTGGACTAGAGGGAGACCCTACCTCGAAAAACCAAAAAAAAAAAAAAGAAAGAAAGAAATATAAATTACATTTCTTCATTTGTGAGATGGTCTGATTTAGCTCAGGCTAACTTCCTGCTCATTGAGTCGAAGCTAGCCTTGAACTCCTAATCCTCCTGCTCTGTCTCCCCATTCCTGTGATTATAGGCATGCCCTATCACACCTAGCTCTCTTCTTGGGCATTAACTGTCAAAGACCCGGAGCTCAGAGAACAAGGACTTCCTCTGAAAATGGCCAGCAATGGCCTTTAAACACTGAAAAATCTCAGTTTCTCAGCAAGGCACCTCCCTTTCCCTTGGCAATACAATGAAATTGACATTTGAAAAGAGAGAGAGAGAGAGAGAGAGAGAGAGAGAGAGAGAGAGAGAGAGAGAGAGAGAGAGAGAAACAGGCCTAATAGGGAAGCAGCACTCTGCACACAGAAGAAGCTGGCTTGGCTCGGGGGAGGGAGCCGGGCTGCAGTGAGGCGACCCTTGGGGCCACCTTGTTGCCTGGCCAAAGTTAGGCCATAAACACTCCCTCAGCTCAGCAACCGAGATGGCCTCATTTGGCTCTGTTCACCCACTTCAGTCATATAAAGAGCGATAAAGGAAGACAAGGGCGAAATAACCTCTAAATAAAAGATGAGGTAATTTTGAAGGCACATTAGGATTTTATGTGTATTATGGCTTGTGGTTTTGTTTTTTTGTTTTTTTATTCAAACCTGGGGAGGGCCAATTACTTGCCTGCAAGGGGTTGTCACCATCATAAAACCCCCAGCCCAGGAGTCCAAGTCTAGGCTCCATAGTCAGAGGGGGGAGAAGGCAGTTTTCATTGTCCCCATGGCTTGGATTTTATTACACCAGTTGTCACCATGTCAAGAATAAAAACCAAAGCATCCTGCCTCTGCTCCTCCCCTCCAGCTGTGTCCCCCAGAAGGAACGGGTTGGCTAGAACCCTTAATAGGACAATAGAGACCCCAGTCCTTAAGTGAAAGACTAATGGGCTAGCTGGAGGCAGGAAGCTATTCTGGAGGGTGAGACAGAGCTCCAAGGGAACAAGAAACCCCTTTCCAAGGGACCAAGAGGATCCAGGGCAAGGATGACTCACCAGCTTCTCTTTGCAATCTGCTCTCAGGTAATCCAAGAGGCTCAGCAAGCCTAGCTGTCCTAAAGAATGACAGCCCTGAAATGAATCACCAAGTCTCCTCATTGCCTCAGGCACAAAATGGAGGCCATGCTAGGCTGTGCCCTGAAACCATAGTTTGTGATTAGCAAATCCCAGTGCCAGTGGTGCGATTCCTGTCAGTGAGTTGTTGGTCAGGGAGGCCCATGAGGCCTCCAAAACAATACAGACTATAACCTATGCTCTTGGTTGCCTACCAGAACTAGATGATAAAATCCTATTGCTAAAATAAAATTATTTTAATTTGGCTGGAGAGATTGCTCCGTGGTTAAGGCACTTTCTGTGAAGCCTAACGACCTGAGTTCAATTCCCCAGCACCCATGTAAAGCCAGATGCACAAAGTGGTGCATGCATCTGGAGTTCCTTTGCAGTGGCTGGAGGTCCTGGCATGCTCATTCTCTCTCTCTCTCTCTCTCTCTCTCTCTCTCTCTCTCTCTCTCTCTCTCTGTGTGTGTGTGTGTGTGTGTGTGTGTCTTTCTCTCCGTATCTCTCGCTCCTTGCAAATAAATAAATAATAAGTAAATAATTTTTAAAAGACTCTATTGCTAAGGACACCATATGCTTCAGTTGCAGAACACTGAGAAATCAAGCTGGAACTGAGCTGGAAGCCTCCTCCAAGCTGGCTAGCTGTCATAGTGATAGAAAGTGCTACGCAGGCTGCAGGGGGAGAAGAGTCATCAACACTCCTACCCAGCAGTGGACCCTGCAAGCTGTGCAACTGACCAGCCAGTCAATATGTGCTGGCAGGTGCACATGGTGGCATATCTGTAATGGGGGTAACCAACTGCTCTCTGATTGAATTTAAGACTGCATAAGGTAGGGAGTCATGCCTGGTACTGAAAATCTAGTCAAAAGCATTCCTACATAAAGCCAGATGCACAAAATAGTGCACATGTCTGGAGTTCATTTGCCAGGACAAGAAGCCCTGGCCTGCTTATTCTCTCATAAGTAAATAAAAATATTTTTTAAAAGAGCTGGGAATGAAGCCAGGTGTGGTGGCACACGCCTTTAATCCCAGCACTCGGGAGGCAGAGGTAGGAGGATTGCTGTGAGTTCAAGGCCACCCTGAGACTACAACATAGTGAATTCCAGGTCAGCCTGGGCTAGAGTGAGACCCTACCTCAAAAAAGAGCTGGGCATGGGCTGGAGGGATGGCTCAGCAGTTAAGGCATTTGCCTAAAAAGCCTAATGACCTGAGTTCGATTCCCCAGTACCCATGTAAAGCCAGATGTACAATGGGCACATGCATCTGGAGTCCATTTGCAGAGGCTGGAGACCATGGCATGCCCTTTCCCTCTGTCTCTCTTCTCTCTCTACTTGCAAATAAATAAAAATATTTTTTAAAAATAAAAGAGACTGAGAATATTGTGATTTAAATAACCCTATTCCTAAG
>PVHP010039775.1:0-16168 GCA_004024765.1 Zapus hudsonius | reverse complement strand
TTGGCCCCCATAATCTGGGAGCAATGGGCCATTTCCCCACTGTTTACTGGAGACCCATTGGAGAATTCCCAAGCATCATCTCCAAGCTAGGCCACTTTCTTGAAAGCTAATGACACTTCATGGTGATCACAGTGGCAACAAAGGAAATGGTATCACCTATTGGGTAGGTTTGATGGGCTCACAAGCTGCCTGATTGGTCTTCATAACTGCACCTAATTTGCATGACTAATCATAGCCTGCCTGAGTTTATATAAACTCCTACATTCAGCCTCTCTGACTGGGGTCAGCCATTCATTGGCTGCCAGAGGTTTCAAGAAGAGGCCAGCCATAAAGTCACTTTCAGGGCCAAATGCAAAGGCAACCAACAACCTACAAGGACTCTTGGGCTTAGGGCACCAAGACTGCACTTGCACCTGGATCTATACTCTAAGTTCCTGAACTCACTCCTGCCTCCAAGAGAAACCAGCATGTCTTGGCTCCAGGTTTAGACTCCTGAAGTCTCCAGGTCCTGTTCCAACGGGACCAGCTGTTGCTCCAGCCCCTCTGGCTTAAGCTGCAATGCCTCTTGACTTCTATCTCAAAGCCTATCAAGAATTCAGAGCTGTCAACACCTTCATATCCTCTTCATTAGTCACCCGCTGCAACCAAGAGTTAGAGTTGTCACCTTCATGCCCTCTTGATTGGCAACCTCCTGCCATCAACAGCTGGTAATTCAGAGCAAGCCGCATTCCCATGTAAGTAAAGTCCACTTCATTTGTTCATTCCTCACTGACTTTCAGATAGGAAGACAAGAACCCAGAAGAAGAATCAACCATTTCACTATCATCATGGGCAGCTCATTGTGTAACAAAGCTCCTCACTTCATGGTGGCCAGAAGCAAAGACAAGAAACAGTCTAAGGGCCTATATTCCCTTCACAAGTATCTCCCCAACTTCCTAACTTCATATACTAGACCTCACCTTTGGAAGGCTCTACCAGCTCCCAATAGCACCACAGGCTGGTAATGAAGTCTTCAAAATAGGGCATTGGAGGTCATTTAAGATCCAAACTATAATGAATGAGTGTAGAACGTAGCATTGTTTCCATTGAAGTTCAAGTGTAGTATTTGTCGTGCTCATAAAGTGATACTGAGTAACAACAAATCCCTGTGACTATTTAAGTTACAGTACTGAGGAGCATAGGCAGCAGGCTTATATGTCTTTCTTGTACATTGTCATACAGAATTAACTACTTAACAAAAGTTTACATGATGCTGAAGATTTTATATATATATATATGAATATATGGCCTTTCACTGTAGTTTACAATAGGATGGTGATATTCTGAAATTGCTGGAGACAGTTTTGCACAGTAATATGAAATATAGTTATTAATTAATTTATTAGAACAAGATTCACTCTGACATAAGAAATGAATTATTAATTGATACTTTTAAACAAAAATAATTCAAAAGAGAACTTGCTTTCTTTCTTCTTTCCTGCTTGGGTTTTAGGTTAGCACAATATTTGTAAAAGAAACATGCTACATGCTTATTATGTAAACAAATAAGAATACTAATTCTCAAGATTCATCACAGCATTTTGACATATATGTGGAAATCAGCATATCCAACGATAAACTCATTTAAAAGGTATACTCAAACTGGAAAGGAGGGGCATTTCTGACCTTTAAAAGAACAAACATATCAGGCAAAGATCAGCTGGATTAAATAATATTACCAGGATGTTTTTTCAGGAGAAAATCGGTCCATATGTTGAACTCCCCCAGTCCTTCAGCTTTGAAACTGATTTGTTGCATGTGTTTGTATGTGTGGTGTGCATATGGGACTGGGCACCTTAAGAGTGATGGAGCCTTATCTTGTCTCTTAGATGGGCTTAACTTGGGGGTCTGGGGTGCTGGATGATGCAGTTACCAAAGCCACTCTGAGTTGGAGGTTTCTGGGATTTTTGTTCTGTGAGGCTCAAAGAATATAATTGTGGATAATGAAGGATGGGTTTTTAGAAAAGAATTTTTATCTGCAGACAAGAAGAAAGCAGTTTTATTAAGGAGAAAATCAGAGAAGATTAGAACTTCCTAAGGAATAGGAGGGGTCCCTGATAGGAAAGGTTGCTGCTGGAGGGCTAGATCTGGAGGCTTATAAAGCAAATAAGTAGATCTTTGAAATTACTTGACTGAGATCTGAAGAAATGGAGCTCTGGCCCAATCATCAACCCCCAAAGGTGTCCATGCATCTCTTTTCCAATGAAGGAACAGATCACATGCCTTTCTGTCTCAGTGACTGTACTAGGGGTTCCAGTACATGCCTCCGAACATCAGTGGAGAAGCTGGATACTGCTGTAAGTTTGGCTACTAAGCTGCCACACAGGCATAAACAAAATCAAGGAAGAAAGGGCAGGACTGCTGGTTTCTAGGAAACCAAGGACAGAAAGCAAATCTGTTGCTCAAGTTACTTATCTATATGTTGTCTGTACTATAAAGCTTCTGTTTTATCTGATGTAAGTCCCAATCAAACCCTGTTGCTGATTAAATTTTTAAAATGCTCTTTTAAAAAGGTTTTTTTTTGGTTTTTTTTTTTTTTTGTTTTGTTTTGTTTTGTTTTTGCAGGGCATTGTGGTGCACGCCTTTAATCCCAGCACTCAGGAGGCAGAGGTAGGAGGATTGCCATGAGTTCAAGGCCACCCTGAGACTACATAGTGAATTCCAGGTCAGCCTGGACTAGAGTGAGACCCTACCTTGAAAAACCAAAAAAAAAAAAAGAAAGAAAGTTTTTTTTTTCCCACAGAAGTCTGCGAAGTGCAGAATGTTATATTCCAGCATGCTTGCAATGACTTTGACTAGAAGATTATCTCAGAATTAAAGAAAGGAAGAATAGAAGAAATGTAGAAAGCCAGGCTTCTTTATATGTCAACCCTGTAATTGCAATTTTGTAATAAGAACTTGGTTTTTAAGATCCCTGTGTGCAGATTGCAAAGGAAAAAAAAAGCCCAACAACAATCAATTTATGGAAGGAAAGGGGCTTTTGATTCAGATTTAAATTACAGAGGGTAGAATACATCATGGGGTGGAAGGCATGGCAGGGTTGAAATCCTTGAACAGAATCCCTAAGAAGCCCATGTGCGAAGCTGTGAAGTTGAACTCTAGATTGTAATGGTGACCCCAGAATGTTGGAAATGCCAAGGAATTCTGTGGGTTCAGGACAGCTGTGGCCCATGAAAGAGCCTACAGTCAACACAGCTCCAAGCCAGATGATTTCATCATAAATCCCAGACACTACACATGAGCTGAAGGATCTGGAACCCTGGTGACATACTCCATGACCCCCTCCATCTTGTATTTTTCTTAGATATTTTAAATATTTTATTTATTAATTTTCAAGCAGAGAGAGAGAGAGAGAGAGCACACCAGGGCCACCTCCTTGTGGGTCTGGCTTATATGGGTGCTGGGGAATTGAACCCCGGGCCTTAGGCACTGGAGGCAAGTGTCTTAACCACTGAGCCATCTCTCCAGCCCTCCATCTTGGATTTTTCATGCTTCCAAAACCATTAACACATATACCATGCTGCCAGCTCTAGTACCACCTCTAGAATGAAGCCTGACTCCCATGGAACTTAGCTGCCTCCGTATGCTGACCTTGAGGAGCTGAGACCTCCTTTAGCATCCTTCCTGCCAGCCTTTTTCTTTCAAAAGAATTTATATTCTTAATAGCTAAAGCTTTCAATGTGTTGGGACTTGCCCTCAGGGCCTCTTTCCTATTGTCCCAGAGTAGAACAGTTGGCTTCTCTGTAGTGGTGGTAATCTTTCAGGTAATTACAACCTAATAGCTGCAGTCTCTTTGCCTATGATTTTAAACCTGCTCACTTTTCTTTCTATGACAGACTTCATGATTCTCACCCTTGAGCCTATTCTACCATCATAGAGAGAACTACAATTCTCAGAAAATGATGAGGCTACAGTGATTTTTCTTTAAAGGTTCCCAGTACAACCACATAATTATCTTATTGAAACATGTGTGTGGCTTTCCATTACCTACAAAAAAAAAAAAACACAGTTCCTTAGCAGGAGGCATTCTGCTGAAACTCCTCTGACCTCTGTGGCACCCCAACTAAGAAATGCCTGCACAATATGACATTTGGTGACAATACCTAGGTGCTCAAATACACACTTTTTTTCCTGTATAATTTCAGATACCCTCAGTTGCGTTCTTTCTCCTTAGGTATGCTTTAACTATTCAAAGATTGAGATTTCAATCTTCTTGGATTGTTTTCTCCAGTTCAGGGAGGAACATACTTGGAATTTTGATGGGGACTGCATTGAATCAGTAGATTACTTATGGTGACATAGTCATTTTCACAATATAAATTCTGATAGTCCAAAAGCATAATTGTTCTTTCCATCATCTAGTATCCTCTTTGATTTCTCCTTTTAATGTCTTATAGTTTTCACTGTAAAGTTCTTTCACATGTTTTGGTTATGCTTATCCTTGGTATTTGATTTTTTGAAGTTATTGAGAATGGAATGCTTTTCTTGATTTTTGCAAATATTTCTAGACATAATCTGTAATTCAGCATTGCTTTTCCACCTTAGCATATAAGATAGTTTTACTGACTGAAATCAGAGTATATCCTTTTAGATAACACTTTCTGCTAAGACTGCACAAGATGATGCCTTCTTAAATATTAATGTTTTAGCATTGCTCCTGTATGTTATTTTATTTTATTTTTGAATTAATCTCAGTGAAAAAAAAGCTATGAAAATCCCTCTGGGCAATAATTTCTTGTCAAGATAAATCAACACAACTTTATCTCTTCTAGCTGAGCTCTTAATGTTTAATTTAGTTGAAAGTCACAGTTAATTCTCTTCTCAACGACATGTTTACCAAGCTTTAAGAGGGTCCATTGTTTTCCTTGTTCCTCAAGTTAATAGTTTATATATTTCCTTCTCCTTATAAAGTCTATTCAATTTTGTCTGCTTATGACATGAATGATAAATTTCTTCAAATTTTTCAGAATAAAGTGGGATAATGGATTCCAAATCAGATCAAACTGAAAGCCTATCTTCTGTCACTTGTCATGGGATGGGGATACAATGTATAAAATGGAAATCATGTAAATTTCCTTGATGTTAGTGTGCTCAATAAGTTTTTTACAACAGGACATCACCCTACATACTTCAGTAGAAAGAAGTCACAAAAAGCCTGGCAAGTTCCCTGCATTCATGCCTGAATTCTGCATTCTGAATGTCTGCATTCAGTCCTGAGACTAAAGTCTCTTGCAAACACAGAGTGTATATAAGAAAGGACGAAATGCCTTGGGTTAAAGGTGATTTATAATTTTTATATTAATAAATTCTTCCAATGTGTATTTCTTTCTTTCTAATGCAGCCTACACTCTTGGATAAGCATTTAAATGTTGTTAAATCTATCAGAAGGGAATAATAACTACTTAAACAGAAGATTTAAAAAATGTGAAATTCATAGAGATATTATCATTCTAGAGATAAAAGTTTCATTTGTGTAGTGATAAGGAAAGCAGAGAGCTTCTTAAGTCTGCCCTGATATCCAGGTAGTTGGGAGACTTGAACTTAAGAAATGAAAAACTATAATAAACCTCTGATTCTGAATCTAAGATTTTGAGCTAATCTATGTAATAACTAAGTAACTAAAAAACCCCAAAATAAAATGTTTGAGGTTGAAAGAGTTTATGGTTTTATCATGAGGATGAGTGTACCAGTTCTCTAAGCTTTAGGCTCCCAACCTGTTAAGTGAAAAACCCCTTTGTCCAACTAACAGAATAATTACATGCAGCAATTGGGACCATTATGTATTAAATCACTTGACATAATATTTACACTGTAATATGTCACGTAGCAGTGAGTATAGAGAATAAAAATTATCAATTTTAAAAAAGATATAAAATTATAACATGTAACAACTAAGTATGACTACAGGAGCATGTGAAGGAAGGATACATTAGATGTTTCCTAGATCAAATGGTAGTTCAATCATTTATTAATGCCATTTATGAGATTGGTAATAGATGAGGAATACAAATTTGGAGCAAGTTAAGATAAACGTTGTACACTAGCTAAACGGAGTTTAAGGACCATAGGAAATACCTAGCACAGAGTCTGAAGCTACATGACATGTTATGCCACAGGCAAAATACAGAAATCGTGAGATTTAGATCAATGGGGAAGTGACAGCAACTTATGAGATGAAAAACTACTGATTCTCTGTATTGGGTACATCAGAATAACTTGGAAAGCTACTAAAATTTTTTGGCTGGAGAGATGGTTTGATGGGTCAAAAACTTACTGCATCAAGAACTTAAAGCATGAAGACTCAAGAGGGCCTGATACTGTTTAAGTTAAATTCCCTAACACCCACATAAATAGCTGGGTGTGGCTAGGATATATATATATATATATATATTCAGTATCCACTTAAATTCTTAAATTTCCTGTGTAATATATTTTCCATTGTACTCCGAAAACTATCCTGTTTAGATAAGCCATTCTGTTAAAAAAATTAAGATAGGAACCAGAAAAGGGAAACCAGCTATTTCTGGACTTTAAGGTTTTTAAGCATTTGGTCTCTGGGGAGCTGAGAAAGTCACCAGAAGAATAAACAGTGCCATCACCTCCACCAGCACATGATGGTGCTCCAGATTCCAGAAGGAAAGCAGATCTGAAATGACCCGGTGCAACGGCCCCTTGTGGTAGGCACGTGTCATTGCAATTCCACAGACCAAGCTTGGAGAGAACCTGGATGCTCTGCTTGACACAAAGGGACACAGCAACATCAAGGACTAATGAATAGGATTGGATGGGTTAATACAGGGCTCAGTGGATGTCAGCACAGTTGTACGTAAATCACTTCAAGCAAGAATGAAAAGGGAAAAATGCCTGCGATTAAGTCATCCCACCAGAATGGAAAAGGAGATCGATATTGTTGGCATTTTCATTTATTCAGAAATCATGATATTGTTTTCACCCTCATTTTTACAGTAGGAGATTCTGACCAGAAAGTCTAGGCTATTTGGTGAATTACAAGTCAAAAAGAAACCCCATCTCAAAAGAAGGGTGGACAACATTTCTAAGAAATGACAACTTAAATTGTTCTTGGTCCTGTACATGCAGGTACACACACACACACATATATATGCATACATGCAAACATGTACACATATACACATGCACATGCAAACATATACACACATACATATGCACACGAAACGTGTACACATACATATATTGATTTTTTAAGAAGAGAACTTCTACTTTATGAGACAATTAAGCACATAGTTAATGTTCCACAAATTCTTACTTATTGTTTTAATTTAATATTATCTATATTTTTTGCTTAGACAATAGCATTTCATTGGAGCTTTGAGAAAATATGTAAAAGAGAGGGAAGCGGAGCCTATATCTTTGCTGCTTGTCACAGTATATCTGATATATAGTGTTTTTAGCTCTGTAGGAGATGAACACTTTCTGAATAAACATACATACATTCATTCTGTTCCAATCAATAAGCAAAAGGAGGCTTCATTCTGTGAGCCAGAAGCATGCTGGTTCTGTCAAGAGGCACACGCAGCAGCTGTGCTAGGGTGTACTGGGAAAATATATATTTTTAAACTTGTTATAGTTTGACAGCTCTGTCAAAATATCCTTTGACACTTCCTCACCCAACTTTCCCTGAGACTGTTGGTAACCTGACAAGGTGTAGACATCTTCTCCTAGTTGGGTTATTTTGAGGATCTAGAAATGCCGGTGAGAATTATAACTGAAGCCAAAAATAGTTATTTGAGTCAAAAGAGCCACAGCGCATACATGAGGATGCTGCAGACAAAATGTCTTAGACTTACAAGTGGGATTAAGTTTCTTTTTTTCCCCTTTTGTTTGTGGTGTGTGTGTGTGTGTGTGTGTGTGTGTGTGTGTGTGTGTGTGTGTGGTACACACCTCTATACACCCTTGTGGAACCCCATGTGCTCACCTGTACCTGAGGACACTCACCTGTGGTGACTGGAAGGGAAATTCAGGTGTCCTGCTCCAAGGCTCTTCCACCCTTTCTTACTTAAGTTTGAGCAGGACTCTCTCAGGAGTCTCTTACTGATCCCAGGGCTTGCAGGGGTTTTTTTGTTTTGTTTTGTTTTGTTTTGTTTCGTTTTTTCCAAGGACAGATCTTCTGCAATTCCTGGGTCTCTACTTCCCTACAAGACTGGGCTTATAAATGCCCGTATTCATGCTCAGCTGTTCAGGATGAATTCTGGAGATTTGAACTAGGGTGGTCTCGGGCCCTCATGATGGTGCAGGAAACACACAGCCATTGAGCCTTTTCTTCAACCCTTAAGTTCCATTTTAATAAATCCTGAACCAAGGATACATGATCTTAATGGCTTGGTCAAGTAACTTTCTTCACTCTTCTGAATTGTTTCAATGTTTTGTATTTCCTTTAGAAAAGAATCAATATTATTGATCCAGAATTTAAAATACCCACCAACTCTTGGAGATGGAGAAAATGTGGAGTTGACTCCATTGAATTCAAATCATGTCTACTGTGTGAATAAATATGCAGGCTTCAGAGTTGTTGCTATTACAAGGAATATCGGAGGGTTTCTGCTTCGTGTCAAATGTATGAAAATGTGTGCTCTGGTTTACTCCACAAAGGTTCATGTGAATTGAAATCTATTCCCTAGTTTTTGGTATTGAGTTGTTAGCACACTTAGGGCATGGGCCTACTGCAAAGTATTAGGCCACAGACAATTAGCATTCATGAATGGAGTCAGGCTGAAGGATACAAAACAGCCCAACCAAAAAATAAAATATATATATATATATTTCCTATAACAAGCCAAGAATAGAAGATTCTGTAAAAAGGAAAGATTTCTAACAAAAGCCACTCTATACTGGCCAAAAGCCAAGATCACTGTCTATGCTCATCCTCCACTCAGAGTTTAGACTTCCACTCCCACTAGAATGTGATGAAGATTCCCAGCCTCTCCATGGTGCTCCAGAGGTGGGATAGAAAACTAGTATTCATCACTATTATAGTAACACCCACTCCCTTTTGGGTATGTGTGGTGCACATATGTATGCATGTTCATGTGTGTGTAGTCACACAGATGTATTCAAGTGCACATGCATGTGAGTACACGTGCATATGGAGGCCAGAGGTTGTGAATTATGCTAAACTAAGTAACTAGCAAGTCTAAGCCCTAGGATCCTTCTATCCCCACCTTCTCTCCTTCTCTGCTGGGATTATAGGTTTACAGGTGCATGCTACCATGCTCAGCATTGTGTGTGTGTATGTGTGCATGCATGTTGTAGGTGCATGTGTGTACATGTGTGTGTATGTGTGCTCACATTTGTAGGTGCATGTGTATGTGTGTGCATATGCATGTGTGTTTATGTGTGCACGAATGTTATAGGTGTATGTGGGTATGCATGCAAATGGGTCAATATACATTTGGAGGTCAGAGGTCAATATCTATTGTCTTCCTCAATTGCTCTCCACATTATTCTTTGAGATGGTCTCTCATTGAACTCAGAACTCACCGATTTGGCTAGCCTAGCTAGCCAGTGAGCCCCAGGAATTCTCGGTCTCTGCCTCCCCAGATCTGGGATTGCAGGTGGGCATTACCACACCTGGCATTTTCATGGGTACTGGGTATCCATCCTGTTTCTCATGTTTTCACAGCAATCCCTTTACCCATCAATCTCTCCAGCCCACACAAGTATTCTCTTAACACGAAGAAATGTGTCTTCTGAACTTATCTCAGTGCCTCCTTATAGTAAGCATTCATTCAGTGGGTCTAGAGTGGCTCTGACATTTTTTTTCTAGGAAGTTCTCAGGATATTTGCATGATGCTGGGCCAAGATCACAATGAGTAGTGAGCTGTGGCCTTCTGAATCAAAATATTTGGAGAGCTGACCTTACAACACATAAGTCTTCCAAAGCATTCCCCAAGTTAGACAATAATCCCGGGTTGTCATCTTTATAAGAAGCCATGCTAGATGCTTTGGCTATGAACATGAAGGAGACAGGTATGTTCCTGACCTATGGAACACACAGTCAATGAGAAAAGCAGATACAAATATGTAAAATAAATTACTTGACATTGAAATTAGTACCAAGAAAAAATAATGAAGGTAATGATATTAGCAATAACGAGAAAGGAAAAGACCTTCATTTAAGTTAAAATCTGGATGACAGAATTTAGTTTATAGTGCATTTAGAAACAGAGCAGGAGTGTTTTATACAAGGTTAGCAACATTCCAGGTTGGGAAAGAACCTGGCAAAATCTATAATCTCAAGGCTGGTGATACAGGTTAAATGTGCACAGAGGGGTGAGGAGTAAGAAGAGGCCACTGCCAGGAGCTGGGGGCTCAGGGCTGGTTGGACCTCATACATTTCATATTTCACTTTTGGAAGGCCATTAGGTCTTAAGTCTTCGGCAGTTTCTATTTTGAAATAAAAACATGTCTGCTCAACTTTTCTGCCACAATTTTGCCTACTTCATTAGATATAGATAGGCATTTTTCATTTGCACTTATATAAAATATATATTTGTCAAGTTGAATCCTTAGAGTTAGCTATTGTTAGTGAGTGGTTCATAAGCAGTTTTTTCTTTTGTTTTCTTTCTCCCTCCCCCCTCTTCTCACATAATGGAAATGCCGACAGTCTCACTTGGACATTTTGTCTTTTTATGGGGAGAGGGGATTATTTGTGTTTTCTGGTTGTTGTTTTTTTATAAAGGGTCTCATTCTAGCCCAGGCTGACCTGGAATTCACTATATAATCTCAGGGTAGCTTTAAACTCACTGCAGTCCTTCTACCTCTGCCTCCAGAGTGCTGGGATTAAAGGTGTGTGGCACCATGCCCAGCTCCTCTTGTCTTTTTTATAAGAGCATTAATACATTCATAAGGGACTCTATCTCCTTGAATCACCACCCTAAATTCCCACTTTTGAATATCATTTAACATAAGAATGTGGGTGGGGGACAAAATCATGTAGATTATACCACTATGGTAAGAAGTAAATCAAAATTTCAGAGTTAAAAAAAACCACTTCCTGCTCAATGACTATATTACTTCTTTGAGGTGCCTCTTGTCTTTTTTTTTTCAAGGTAGGGTCCCCCTCTAGTCCAGGCTGACCTGGAATTCACTCTGTAGTCTCAGGGTGGCCTGGAACTCATGGCGATCCTCCTACCTCTGCCTCCCGTGTGCTGGGATTAAAGGCGTGCGCCACCACGCCCAGCTCTCTTGTCTTTTTTATTGATAGCAAATTTCAATTTTACTACCCAAATATCCTAGTCTTTGAGCCTTTCTGTCTCCAGCTGTTGGAAAGAATTCACACCTGGGTCTTCTATATCAGTGAGTGACTTGACAGCACCCACATGTAGGAGAGCATACGGAGCGCTGGCCCTGCTGGATCAGCCACCTGGTAATCACAACGACCATTATGAGCATGGCTCTGTTTGTTCTTTATGGTCAGTTTGCTCACCTCGGCTGTGTGAGTCAGTGCTGTCCATGATCCTTAGGCTCATTGCATGTAAATCATCTAATTCAGCAACCAAGGCTCAAGCTGTAAGGTCTGCATTACAGACAAGGGCAATGACAGCTCTTCAAGTGGGATGATGCTTCCTTCCAAGTGTATTTCCTAGGGTCTTAGTGAAGGTGACATTTTCTGAGCCTTCCATTGGGGAAGATTACGTTTTACATGGCCAAGCCACTCCAGCATTCCAACTTCTCTGAGCCTTTGGATCCCTTCATCAAACTTAAGCCAAAGGAATATCAGACACCTCATTCACGATAGGTCGTATTTGACCCATATTTCAGCCAACCAATCAAATAAACTCTTAGCAGCTCCCTTTTAAACTGTGCAAGCTGCATTACTAAACCTAGAATTTCTGCTCATTGAGCCCATAGTAATAAACATAACCTGTTCTCGTTTTATGTTCCTACCCTCTTCATCGCACACCCTTCAAATCAATCTCCACATACAGTTCTCAGCCTGTGGCCTGAATAAGTTAGAAAACTCATGAAGTTCTTTAGGGTGTTTCACACCTCTTCATGGGTCATACTTTATACCTTACCTCTTAAGGCCTGCTTAGCTTTAAGTCTCTCTATAGGTCTAGAAGAGAAGATGGGTGGGCACCGAGAGGCAACAGCACGGTCCTGGTTCCACAGACAACGCAGGATTAGTTTGCTTAGGCAAGCGTGGAGCTGGCAATACTGCAGAGAGTGGGGGTGGAGACACATTTCTGCTCAGGGTGGGAAGAGAGGATATTTCTTCATGCAAAATCAACCCATCAGAATCTGAGAGTCCAGTGCTCTCAGCTTCATCAGTATCTTCCCGCACGTCTCCATCCCAAGATACATGCTTCCACTCTTTGCCAATCAATGCCTTCTCTTTAAATTTGAACTTTTGGTATAAGTCATCCAGTCATATGATGAGGACTTAGGTTTGATTTTCTGAAACTTGAGTCTTAGGGCTGGAGAGAAGAGAGCACTTCAAACTTTTGCATGGCTTATGGGTACCTTGAGTTGGTCAATTTTATCTCTTAGCTGATTCTTTTCCCTTGAACTTTAACCAGTTATGCTAGAGCAAGTAGTAATCATCTTACTTTTCCACAATTATTACAAGTTTTATATACAGAGTCACTAAATTCCTCATTCCTCAAAAGAGATGAGTCAGGGTCAAGTGCCTCATCTTGCAGAGTTCTTTTCGCAGCATGGATTATAAGTGCTTCTTTCACTCCCAGGAGAGTCTGTAGATGAGCTAATGTTGGAGAAACAGCTCCAGGTAACACCAAGCCCACTAGATAAACCCAGCCTTACAATTTATCCCTGTTGAACCTCAGCCTGTATTAATCAGGGTTCTTGAGAGGAAAAGAACTAATAGAATTCATATACAATATGACACAGGGGGTTTATTATATTGTCTTCCAAGATACAGGCTGAGTAGCCCAACAATAGCTATCTTTCGGCTAGAGAGTTGGAGAACTCGATGGTTGCTCAGTAGCTACTTGATGCTTCAACAGTCCCAATGCGTCACTGGAGGCTTAGAGATTCCTGAAGAGCTGCTGCTCTTCCATCCATATTGGAAGGCTGATGAATCTGGGTTCCAATATCCAGAAAGAACAATAGTGGCAGGGCAGACACACACACCTGTGAGTAACAAGAGAAGCCAGACGAAAGTATGCTTCACCACCAGAAGGGCTGCCCTCCATCAATCCTCCCTGGAGACACCCTCACAGACCAGCTCAGCAGGCATCTATCTCTCTTACTTGATTTATAAACTGATAAGTTGACAACAAATTTAACTGTCACACTTGACAGCACCCAGAGGCAGGAAAGCATATGGAAGGTAGACCCTGGCAGGTCAGCCACCTGTCAATCACTGTACCCCACAAGGACTGGAGAATATGTTCTAATGAGTAACACTGCAGTCACCACTATAATCCTTGGATCCGATTATCTGCGATGTGGTCTTCGTATAAAGAAAATGAAGCCAGAAGGAGCTCAACAAAAGTAAAATCACTTAAGTTACCATATAATAAACTCAGACTCTCCAGATTTTGTGCTCTGTGTACATTATATCCCTACCATGTTAAGTGTTAAACATGGAGGATAGAGGCACAGAGGTTCAGGGCAAGTGGTGGGTAATGAGACTGTCTCTCAAGGCATTCAAAATTCATCAAAGCAGATGCATTACACCAATCTAATACCGTGGAACTGCTCCTCTCGCTCTCTCTCTCTCTCTCTCTCTCTCTCTCTCTCACACACACACACACACACACACACACACACACACACACAAAATGTTTTAAAAACAATAAATAGCTCTTCTTGGCTGGGCAGCACAGATTCCTGAACCTCCAGGTTTTTGGGGAGCCCCCTCCACCTTGTCTCAGCCTCGTGGCTGAGGCCAGGAGAGGGACCCCCTGACCCTTATTCCCACATAGGCTTGCTTACCAGTTCTCTGCATTCTCCTTCTCTTAAGGTTTTACTTCAAGGTTTACCACGTGGGTGCTCTCAGGATGCATGTGTGTACCTATTCTCCCTTTCTTGCTCACAGACTCTCCCTTCCCTATCCTGATTTCTAAATAAACATAATAATTTAATAATTATCCTTCTCAGTCTGAGTTGCCAATTTTTTGGTAAATTATAAGACAAGAATTTGGGGTTCAGGGTTCAAAAACTCTTTCCTCAACCTCTTTACTGTGTCTCAGTTTGGTGGCCCATAGGGCGAAATTAAAGAAGGATAATTATTATTGGGCACTCTCTTCTCTTTCCACCTGCCTGCCTTTTTTCCAAATGCTAATTCCCACAAAGAGACTTATAACCCCATGGGGAATCATCGTCCCTTGGGCCATGTGCCAGAGAGCGATTCTCCCTACAGATGGGGAAGAAACTCATGGCATGGGAGGGTGGTGGGACTCTAGGGGAAAGACCCCTCAACCCAGAGAGTCCAGAAGAGGAGGGAGTTAGGCTGCTCCACCCCTCCTTCAAGCCACTTCAGGGGTCCTGAACAAGCTATAGCCAAGGCAAGCCCTGCCCAGACCAGGCTACAAACACTACAGAAGGCTGAATGGGGGAAGTCAAGCTGCTCCTCCCGAGGTACAGAGACATGGAGAAGAGCAGGATGTGGCTTTAAAAATCCTTGGTAAAAATAAGCACATGATTTTAATTTGATGCTTTCTGGTCTAGTTAGATAATGATTAAAAACCTAGTTGGGGACATTTCACCTGTTTATATTTTTCTTACCCTTGTTTTATTTATGATTCGATTAAAAAAAAAGTAGTCCATGAGAAAAGCCACTGCAAAAGATCATTAAATTCTTAGGTCTTTAACTGTAATTAGTTTGGCTTCTAGGTCAATTTTAAAAAGTGGAAAAGAGGTTTCTACAAACTTCCCCCTGCCAAGCTGGAAAAAAAAACACTAAGAAATAAATTCTCTAATGCCTCAGTAACCTAAACATAACAGTAAATTCATATAGGTATTACAAAGACGAAAATAAGCCAGACCTCATGGTACAGGCCTGTTATCCCAGCTACTTAGAAGGAGATCACAAATTCAAGGCCAGCTTGAATAATTTAACAAAACCAATCTCAAAAATATAGAAAAAGGACTAAAAGTATAGCTCAATGGTAGATATTTATAAAGATTGTCATTTGTATATTTTTTAAATTAAAATTTAAGATCACAGATTTCTTGGGGATGGTTTAGCTTATTAAAATAAAAAATGTCATAAATTGGTAGTTTAAACATAAGGAGAAGACAAGTCAATAATTCCCTCTTCTGTTCTATATTTAGAAACAGTAAATTTTATTTCTAAATATGTAATCCAACTCTTTTTTTCTAGCTTTTGTCTTGTCAATGCTGTTTCAGACTGAAACATACTTGGAGTCGGGCAGAGCTTACAGTGAGCTGATTTGTTACATGGCATTTAAAAATTGACATTGCTAAGTTTATGTTACAGATTTAAATACTTCAGCCTGCATGGAAATTTATTAAAAACAACAAAATTCTACCAGGGGTAATGTCTTGTACTTTTTCAGGTATTTTAAAAATTATGAAAATAACTGGATTCTGTTTGTGGTATGATCCTGCCACTTGAAAGGAGGACGCAACTGGCCACCCAGGCCAGCCTGCCTCAAGATGTTTTACCTAGACTTATAAGCTTATCTTTTTAAAACATGCTTCATGAAATTTATTAACAGGAGATGTCTCAAATCAATGGGTTATATAAAATCTATTGATAGATGTTGGTAAATATTATAAGACAAGCCTGGTTGTCACTTTTCTTAGATTACATTTATAGAGTCTCTGGTGACATAAATAATAAGACAATCTAGGTTTTTCTGTTATGTTTGCAATAATAAGATGGTTAACTTTTGTGATGCTAAATTACTTATTCTCTGTTAATTGGTAATAACATAAGTCAGTTAGACACACTTTCCCTTAGTAATCCTATAAAAGATGGTTAATTAAGTTTTGGAAAGGGAATTTCAATGGTGGATATAAAGAAGGTTGCTAAAAGAGATGTTTTGAGGGTTGGAGAGGTGGCTCAGAGGTTTAAGCACTTGCCTGAAGAGCAGAACGACCCAAGTTTGATTCCCCAGTGCCCACGTAAAGCCAGATGCACAAAGTGGCGCATGCATCT
>PVHP010039774.1:0-16196 GCA_004024765.1 Zapus hudsonius | reverse complement strand
AGAGTAGAGAGCACCAGGGGCATATGTGGGTCCTGGGGAATTGAACCCGGGGCCTTAGGCACTGGAAGCAAGTGCCTTAACCGCTGAGTCATCTCTCCTGCCCACTGGCCTGAGCCTTTTTGTCACCTGTCCATGGAGCCCTTCCTAGCCTCTATTCTTCACCCTCACCTCTCAGGTGACACCCCTTCTCACACCGCCATCTGCTGTGTTACAGCTCGTGCACATGTTGTGTGGCTCTGCATCGTGTTGCAGGACTGTAGTGCCAGCTCTGGTCTTGGGGAGGCTGAGGCAGGAAGACCACTTTAGCCTGGAACTTGAGACTAGTGTGAGCAATGTGAGGCCCTGACTCAAAGTGAGAAAAAAAAAATCAGTGTTTCTTAACAACTCCCAGCTACCTGGGTATGCATCCAAAGGCAGGCTCCTGGGCAATATCAGCCTCCACCCACCCAGGCTGCCAGGCCTGCTAAAGTTTGAAAACCACCAAGATTTGTCTGATGGGGGCTGGAGAGATGGCCCAGTGGTTAACAGCACCTGCAAAGTCTGCCAGCCCAGGCTCAATTCCCTAGTACCCATGTAAAGCCAGTGTGTTTGCAGTGGCAAGAGGCCCTGGCAAGCCCGTATAAATAAATAAGAACATTTTTTAAAAAAAGACTTACCTGATCAGAAGTAAACTAAACTTGGCAGAAATTCCCCCAAAAGCAAGTGCACTGCTTGCATGGTGGGGGTGTCACCACACATTAAGACCTCCTGGAGGTTTTTGTTTAAACATCTCAGCCTGGGAACTGAGGGACTGCACAGGCCAAGGCTAAAGGTATCCAGGTGAGGCTGAGGTGCAGCCAGGTTGCAGCTCTGGGTTTCCAAGCCTGGGGGTGGGAAGTCCGGAAAGGTGCAGGAATTTAAATTTTCCCTTTCGGATGGAGATGGAGGCGACCCTGTTGTTTTCAGCAATAGCCTGGTTTGTCTGCTGAGCTCCTCCTTCTTTGGACCCTGAAACTTGAGAGGGTCTGCATGCCTGAATCTGAATGGTGGACTCTTTCTGCCTCTTCCTTTGACCCCTGGAGTCTGGAGACCGGGTGGAGGAAGGGTGGCAGTTAAGATGTACCACTTACTTATGGCCCACCTTTCCCTGATTAGTATAGATAGGATTAACACTTCTCTCTAAGGTCTGGTTTCCACAACAAAATGACATGTCCTAAAGCAAACTTGTCCTAATGTCATTTCAACCTCGACCCCTCAAGTGCTATCCCTCTCCAGGCTTCCTTTGATCTCATCTGTAATATTTAGCAGATATTTGCAGTTATACTAGGCTAGCTAGAGAAGCTACATGTCATCCCTGTAACACCCTGCCCAGTCTGAGTCTCACGTACTCTTGTTGGTTTTCCCATTGCGGAACAATTAAGGCCTGGGTCTGTGCAGCACAGCCTCCTCTCTGCCATCACCCCACCCTCACAGATCCAGCAGTCCCGGGTTAGCAGGTGAAAGTGACTGGAACAGAGAGAAGGTGGAGGGTGGCTGTGGATCAGCCCCAGAGCTGGAAGGAGAGAAATCAGATGGGCACATGAATAGCAGAAGATCATAGGCAGGCCTGGCAGGATCACGTGCCAGCTGCCGGCTGCTTGGGCTAGACTTGGGATGGGCAGGGAAGAGGATGTCCACAAAGAGCCAGGAAGGCTTTTGCCCTGCATTTTCCTCTTCGAATTAGAATTCCTGAGCGCAGCAAGGCCAGGCCACTACCCTCCGAAAGGATAATTTACCTGTTAGTGCTGTTCATGCCTGTCCTGCGTCCACTACTGGGAAGCTAAGGTAGTTGCAGGTGACCCCAGATCTGGCCATTCTGCCCTAGAAGCTTGGAGGTTGAGCCCACTCCTGGTACAGCTCCCTTCTTTTCCCTCCTTTGCTGATCCCAGAGACCTCTGATTCCCCTCAGCACATGTAGGAAGCATCTTTACCACATAGTTTGCCATCTAATTGCATGCTGTCTTGAATGAGGGCTGTGGTTTATGTGTGGTGGGTCCTGGGTATGCAATTAGGCTGTTAGTAACAGGAGTGTGGCAGCTTATCTCTGCCCTTCCTCAGGGCAGGGTCCTCCTGCTGCCTGGCTCTCACAGGTGCTCACAACTCAGATCCCGCGATCATGGATCATGTCAGTGCTTTGAGCAGACTCACAGGTTGGCCCCAGGAAATGGATGTGCAGGAGCAGGGTGTGTGGCACTCACCCAACTGCGGCTCCTCCTGTGCTCAGGAAAAAGGTTCCAGTGCCATCCAGGGCTCCGGTTTGGGCTGGTGGGGTAACAGGGGGCGCACCCTGTCGTTGCTATGGTAACCCTTTTGCTCTTTGGAGGACGATGGATTTCTCTTCCAGCCCAAATCACTTCCTGGGCTGCACCCCAGCCACTCTCCTGTCTGACATAAGGGACAGTTTGTCCAGAGCTTTGGTTGTAAATCAGACCCAGTGTCAGACAACAGCTCGTTATGATTTGAGAGGTAACCGGAAGGAGGGCTCAGGGGGTGGGGATGTGTGCTCCTGGGATGTGTGCACTGAGGCGAGGGAGCACACCTCAGATGTCCTCCTTTCTGCCTCTCCTCTCTGAAGATCACTCTAGGCCTCAGTTTCCTCACTACAACCCACAGCCAGGGCTCTCAGGTTCTCACACTTGACTGGTATCAGAACTTCATAGGGAGGAAGAGGCCTGGGTCTCACTCAAGCCTACTGATCAAAGGAGACAGGGCCCAGGAATTTGCCTTTGAAAATATCCCTTGAGTGATCCTGATAGTTACACCCCAAAGAGTTTGGGGCTCTCCTGTCAGGGTGGCCTGCGAGGGCCCCATGGAAATTACAGAAAGCAGTGTCAGCGCTGAGGTCTGACTGCCAAGGAGGCCCCAACATGTTAGTCTTGTCAGGAAGCGGGTGTTTCCTGGTCATGCTGGTTAAACCCAGTCCTGGCCCCCACCTCTTCCCTCAGGAGAAGCCAAGAGGGAGAGAATGACAGGAAAGGGGGGATGTCACCATAACAACCAGCTTCAAGCCGAGGCCTCCCTTCCAGGGCTGGTACTTCACCCCAGTCCTGGTGGTTGCCATGGAGATGAGGTCCTGAGAGACAGGGGAACACTTGCCCCACTTAGAGCAATAGTCCGTAGCCTCTAGGATAGGAGCCTTGGACCCCTGTCAACTTCAAGTCCCCCTGCCCAGCCTTTGCGCTCCTGGTGCACGTCTGACACCTTCTCCTGCTTGGTTGCTCTCTCTGTGACTGTCTCCTTAGCAACAAGTCCTGCTAACTCCATGCTCTTGGCTCTGAGGCTATTTTTAGCTTCGCTGCCAGCAGCCCAATCCTGGTCATTTGCTTGCAACCTCCATATGGATTGATGGAAGATTCCTGGCTGCTTTGGGGAGCCCTAGACCCGGGCCACCATGACAATTTCTGTTGTGGAAAGGATCTGGCCTAGGGCTAGAGAGATGGCTTAGTGGTTAAGGTGTTTGATTGCAAAGCCTAAGGACCTGGGTTCGATTCCCCAGTACACACATGGAGCCAGATGCATGTTTGCAGTGGCTGGAGGCCCTGGCACACCCATTCTCTGTCTGTCTCTCTCTTCTCTCTCTCTGCTTGCAAATAAATAAGTAAAAATATTTTTTTAAAAAAAGGATCTGGCCTAGCCTGGAGCGAACAAGAGGGTGGGTTGAGATGAGGCTTCTGAGGTAGCGGTGCATGCAGCTCGTATATGCAAGATGCTCTGTCTTATGCACAGAGAGGCTAAGATCCTGTCCCTGCCCTCTAGGGATAAGCACTCTGTCACCTTCCTACAAGACAAAGGCTGGCAGATCTAGGACATTATGCGGTGGAATGGCAGGGAGGAGGAAAGGAAGGAGTGGGAGATATGGTATGTGTCCAGGCAACCCTTTCAGACCTTCCTGTGGTGATGAAACTGTTCTGTAGTCTACGCCATCCAACATGGCTGATGCAATGGAAGAGCTAAAGTTTAAATAGCTCTATGCAGCTAGCAGTTACTTCCACGGATAGCTCAGGGCTAGAAAATCCCTCCTAGTGGAGGGAACAGGTAACTGGCATAGAAGGGTGACTGGCTTTGGGCTGGTGGAAGTTGAAAGGAAGAAGAAACAGCAAGTGGGTTGCAGAGTGTGGCTTGTAGGATATCACAGAGTGTGGCTTGTGGGATGCCACGGAGGCTGCAGGCGCAGGGTTGCTGGGGCTTGAATGTCAGGCAGAATGCACTCAGTGAGGCTCCTGGCCTGTAGACATAAGGGCAGGCTTGAAACAGGCACCCCTTGGCCTTTACTCTGGGTAGGTCTTCCTGGTATAGGGTTGGTGTGGATAGGTATGTGGCAGACAAGATACTTACCAGTGTGTGGGCTTTATCAGTGTGTGGGCTTCTCTGATTTTGAGGAAAGGGACTCTGGCGGTGACTGTCCCATGTATGATGTCAACAACACAAGCTCCCCACCTCCTGCCAGCATGGCACTTAGGAAAACACATGCTGCAGACACAGAACTTTGAATTTAGGCCGGCCAAGCAAGAGTGTGGCTGTTGTCATGACCTTCAGACAGTGCTGTGCTTTGGTGGGTAGCCTGGTCTAGGGTCGCATCTCTGTTGCGTGTGACTGGAAAGTTCTCATTTTGTCTTTTTAAAAAAATATCTTTATTATGAATGAGTAGATATATTGTATGAGCAAATCTTGTGAAGGTGTCCCCATTTCTCTCCTCTCTGTCCCCTACCCACTGGGGTTCTTCCTCGGTGCACATACTGGATCTGTCATTTTGTCTTTCAAAGACCCAGAAAAGTGATGTATATGGAAATGAGAAACTTCCCAGTTTATTACAGGACATGTCTTTGCCACTATTTTCTGACAATATGCTGGTATATGTGTCTGTGAAAAGTGTAATTTAAATGAGCCATTTATTTTATGAAAACAGAATCAAAGCCAAGAGTCGAGTGTCCTTGTTAAGAGGCGTTTTCATCAGCTTTGGTGGCTTTTTGAGTCACTGCTATCTACCAAAGGACATGGACCCTTCTTCAAGGTCGCTGTTTCTGCTGGATGCTTCCCCTCCATGGCTCGTTCAGGCTCTTGACATCCTCTGTCTTCTCATCGGGACTTCTTTTCAGAATTATGAGGAACAGGCTTGTCTTAGGTTGCAGTTGCTGTTTTAGCTGGACTATCTTTATCTCAATCAAGACCTGTCCCAGGAGGGTTACTTTGGAAGGTCAAAGGCATAGTGACCTGAGAATCCTTGACCCCCCACCTCAACAAGTATGCACACTGACCTTTTCCCTCTTCTCCTAGATCTTGGGGTCTCTTTTGCTTTGGGGTCTGACTGTTCACTGACCATAAAGAAGACATATCTCTGCTGATGTGACTCATAGTCTGTGAAAGGTAACTGTTTGTATAGCCACAGGAAAGGCAAGATGTCCTAAATTCCTTAGGGGACACCTTTGAGCTGACAGGTTGTGTGGAAGGGGTAAGCTTTGACTTGAATTTCAGAGGATGAGGTAGTGTGGAAGCTGGGAAAGAGGCTGCTTTGTATGTAGGCCAAGAGAAAGTGAACGGCTTTGGTCAGTCCTGAGGCTTGGGGTTCTGGCTCCATGTGAGGTACCTGTCTGAAAAAGTCCGGAGGCCGCCATGTTGAGTATGAAATACTTAGCCATGTTAGATGGAAAGAGACGAGCCATGACAAGAGTGTCTGGGAATGTCTGTCGTCTCAGCACTTGGGAGGTAGAGGCAGGAGGATCAGGAGTTCAAGGTCAGCCATGGCTACACATAGCCAGTTTGAGGCTAGCCTGAGCTGCACGAGACCTTCATAAAAAGCAAAGAATATCTGAGAGAAGCCGGGTGTGGTGGTACACACCTTTAATCCCAGCACTCGGGTGGCAGAGGTGGCAGGATCACCATGAGTTCAAGGCCACCCTGAGACTACATAGTGAATTCCAGGTCAGCCTGGACTAGAATGAGACCCTACCTGGGGGGGGGGGGGAGGAAGCAAAGAATATCTGAAAGAACAAGTCGGAAACCAGGAACTTTCTTTTGTGACTGGAGTGATTGACAGGGTAATGAGCAAATCATTTCACATTCCTTAAAGGTGGTGGGGACAGGCCAGGGCTCCTCACCTCATGCACACATATTGTCATTTCTCTCTCCCCTGTTCCCTCCCTCCTTTTCTCTCTTCTTCCTGCTCCCCTCTCCCTCCGCCCCCACCCCATCAAATCCAAGGCCTTGGGCATAGTAAGCATGTACTCTGTCATGAAACTACACCCCAGCCCCAAACTCAAGGCTTCTTAGGGGCTTGGAAAAGCTCCCAAGGAGCTGTTCCAAGCAGATAGCTTGATTAGGGTGAAGGATGTCTTAGAGCAGAAAAAGCCTATGTGGGTTTATTTTTATTTATGTATTTGCGGGCAGAGAGATAGAAAAGAGATAGAATGAGCATGCCAGGGCCTCCAGCTGCTGCCAATGGACTCCAGGTGCATGCACCACTTTGTGCATCTGGCTTTATGTGGATACTGGGGAGTTGAACTCAGGCCCTTAAGCTTTTCAGGCAAGCACCTTAACCCCGGAGCTCTCCAGCCCCTATGTGTTTTTCTAAATATTTTTATTTGTGAGCAAAGAAAGCATGTGAGAACATGGGTCCGCAGGGTCTCTTGCTACAGCACACAAACTCTAGACACATGCACCACTTTGAGCATCTGGCTTTACATGGGTATTAGGGAATTTGAGTCCTGGCCAGCAGGCTTTTCAAGCAAGTGCCTTTAACTGCTGAGCCATCTCCCCAGCCCATTTGTTTAATTATTTATTTAGAGGTAGATCTCACTCTAGCCCAGGCTGAGCAGGAACTCACTCTGCACCTTTATTAAAAAGTTTATTTATTTGAAAGGGAGAGACAGAAAGAGGCAGAGAGAATGTGTGTGTGGGTATGGGTGTGCCAATGTCTCCTACCATTGCACACAAACTCCAGACGCATGCCCCACTTTGTATGTCTGGCTTTCCATGAGTATTGGGGAAGCAGACCTGGCCATCATGCTTTACAAGCAAGCAGCTTTAACCACTGAGACATTTCTCCAGCCCCCTTTATATTTTTAATGGATCCACTTTCTTGTTTATGGGTTCTGGTGTGGGAGGGAAATATGTACCCTTCAGGTTTGTTTGTTGTTGAGGTACAGTCTCTAGCTCAGGCTGACCTGGAATTCACTATACCATCTCAGGCTGCCCTGGAACTCACAACATTATTCCTACCTCTGCCTCCTGAGTACTGGGATTAAAGGCAGGCACCCAGCTACCCTTAAGTTTTTTGATGCTTTTCAGACAGGATATCACTGTGGCCATCTTCCCAGCTTTGCCTCCAGAGCCCTGGGGTTAGAGGTGGCCTGTCTTCTTCAGGCCTTGCTTGCTTTGATAGTCCCATGAAGGGTGAGCTGAGGCACAGGAGGAATGGAGTGATCTCCTTCCCAGTGCTTATCTTGACCTGTTTCAGTGGGTATATACCAACTAACTGTGTCTGGGAGCCAGGCACCTGGGGAGTATCCCGTTGTCTTTAGGATGCTGGGCTTCCAGGGCTCTAGATAGCTGAGGGCTTCACTCCTGTTTTGCAGATGAGAAACAGACTTCTTGGGTTAAGTGGCCTGTATCAAGGCCATGGTAGCTGAATCAGAACTTCAGCCCTGATCTTCTGAGGAGTGTGCGAGCCACATATAGTCTTCTCCGGCTGGAGGGGCTCACCTTCAGTTCTTTGCTCACCTAATTCAAACTGAAACCTGGGTAATCATTCTAAAATACCCATTCATCTAGTCTTGCCAAAACCTGCCCTTACTGCTACAGAGTACATCCATGGACATGCCTGACCCCTTTCCCATTCTCCAGCCTTATCTTTTCCTATGCATGCCATTTAGTTTTAGTCAAATTGGAGGACGAAGGGGTGTTCTCCTTTTTCTTCTGAGTCTCACTTATCCTACCTTCCAAATCCCATTCAACTTCTGACTGCTTTAAATCCATTTACCACCTACATCATTTATCTGATGTTTTCTAAGCCATCTGTGTGGTATTTGTGGTTATCTGTATATAGGTTAGATTTTCAGTGATCTTTTTGTATTTCCTAAGTAGTGAAATCTGTCAGATCCCTGAGGGCAAGACCAACAGTGTTTGTTTCCCTATCGACACTTAGAGGAGGTCTGGGGAGGTTCTAAGTGTGCTCTGGGGTCAAGAGCTGATTGAAATGGCAAAGGCTTCACCTGGAGGCTCCAGGAGACAGTAATGTCGTTGTTTTGAGGAAGGGTCTTGCTCTAGTCCTGGCTGACTTGGAATTTTTTTTCTTAAGAGTTGCAACCCAGGCTATTCTTGAATTTGTGTTGGGATGACTTTGAACTCCTGGTTCTGCTTCCACCTCCCAAGAGGTGTGAGCCACCATTGCCTTTTGGCAATGTCGTCATGAGCTGCTGTCTAGGCTCCCCAACCTTTCAGAAAGGAAAATGCAAAGCACGTGGTCTTTAATCCCAGCACTCAGGAGGCTGAGGTAGGACGATCTCCCCGAGTTCGAGGTCTGCCGGGGCTGAATGAGACCTTGCTTCAAAAAAAAAAAAAATCCAAAATAACAAAAAGTTTAGGAAGAACCCACAGTGACCTGGAGGGCCAAGGACTAGGTCAGGAGGGGGTTTCCAAAGCCGGAGCTGGCCAACCGCACTCTCCCAGCGCTCCCGCGGATCCACCTGCCGGCCGGGTGGGAGGGTGCGGGCGCCTCCGACGTTACCGGCCGGCGCGCCGCGCGCCCTGCGCAGCGGCCGCGTTCTGCTTCGCGGCTCCACTTCCCGGAGCTGCAGCTCCCGCCGCGTCCGCCGGCTTCCTCTCCCTCTCTCTCTCTCTCTCTGCCTCGCTCTATCTGTCTCTCTCTCACTGCGAGGCTCACTTTGCACAACTTTCTCCCGGCTCGCGGGGCGGGGCGGCCCCGGGGACCCCGCGCCCCTCGGACGGGACGGGGACGGGGACGGGGCCGGCCCGGCGCCCGCGTCCTGGCCGGCCCCCTCCCCGGCCCGCTCCCAGCCAACCAGGCCCTGCAGCGGGCCCCACGTGACCCGGAGTTCTAGACAAAGAGAATGTGCCCTCCCCCCCAGCACCCCGTCCCCTCCCCCGGCCCCCCGCCCCCGGCCCCGCGCCCCCCGCCCCTCCCCCCGGCCGGCGGCTACTTCCCGAGCGCGGGGCCGCGGCTCACACCTGAGCCGGACCGCGGAGGGGCCGCACCTGGCCTGATGGGTAGGTTCCTGCCCGGGGCCGGGCCGGGCCGGGGGCCGGGCGGGGGGCTCGGGGAGATGCGGGGCCGCCCCGCCCACGCGTGCGCGGGGCCCGGCCGGGGGCGGCCCGGCCGGACCGAGCGGGGCCGACGGGACCTGCGCCCCGGGCCGGCCGCCAGCCGGCGAGAAGTCGCGGGGGTGGCCCGGCCCCCGGCGGGGTCAGTGGGCCGCGTGGGCCGCCGTTCAGACCTCTGACCTTGGCCACGGGAGGTGGAGCCGTTCCGCCGCCCGGGAGGCAGAAGTGCGGCGGAGCTGCAGTCCGCAGTTGGCAGAGTTTTCCCGGGCTGCGGGAACCCCCGCGGGGTGGGGGATGGCGTGCTGCCCCTCGCGGACCTTGCCCGGCCCCGAGCTCCAAGTCCCGATGGAGAGCCCCGAGTTAACCCTTCCTCTCCCCATTGTCCGCCCGCAGAGGGCCGCTGGACGTGGCAGGACGGGTCTCCTGCCAGGCTGATTATTCTAATGAGCCCCTCCCCCACCGGCCACGCTGTCCCCGCTTCCCCTTCCCCGCGGCCTCCCGCGGCCAGCCCGGCTCTCCGGCCCCAGCCAGCAGCGGCGTCGAGGAGTTGGGGAGGGGAGGCTTTTCAGGAACTCCGGTGGGGAGGGGGTGAGCAAGGAGACAAAGGGGCTGTGGGGGAGTCATGGGGGTGGTGGCAGCCCGGGAAGGGTCCTGGCGCTTGCTGAAGTGGTAGCTCCTCTCCAGCACCTTCTTGCTTCGAACTGGCCGAGGGGCTTCGGGGCAGTGGCCTAAGCTGGGTCTGTCATCCCTGCAGGAAGTTTGCGAGGCATGGTCAGAGGAGGGAGCTGGGTCGTCCCTGCTTGTACCTGATCCCAGGAGAGGAGGGTCTTTCCAAAAGAGGGGGTCCTCTGCCCCAGAGGCCCAACCATAGTGCACCTTTTTGGGGTAAGGAAAGTGCTAGAACTGATATAAAGAAGAGGGACGTCTGTTCTGGTCAGGTGAGGATAAGGCTGGGGAGAGCTGAGCAATTGCTCTGCCTCCCGCCGCCCTTCCGGCCATCTTGAGCTCCCTTCCTCAGCTGTTTTGGGGGCAAAGGATTCCTTATCACCCCACTTAGAATCTGTGGAGTCAAGAGAGAAGACTCGGAACTAACATTCTCCGTGTTTTAGGAATCACCATACCCAGAGGCAGATATGAAAACTGAATGAAATAAAATAATAGTACATTACATCACTGACCTTAAAGGTCCTTAACCTGGGACCTTTGGGTGTGGAATCTATGAACATCCTTTGGGAGTGTTCGGAATCCTTGATTCTTAAGTACATCAAATTCTTACACAGATCAGGAAGATGTCCTTTTAGGTTGAAAGAACTCCGAAGAGAAGAGAAGAGATGGGGCCCAGTCATCTATTCATGAGTTGCCACGCTAAGACAGTGGGCATAAACTGGGTGTGTGTGTGTGTTAGAACGAGCCTTAATGTACCCTGGCTAGTTAGCAAGCCTCTTGCCTGCATGCTAAGATTGCAGGTGCATACTATGCCTGGTTCAAAGTTGCTCTCTGATCGTTTTTTTAAAATCTTTACCGACTTTCATTCATAGCTCTGGGTGGGGGAGCTGTGTGTTGAAAGGCAAATTGAAAATGGGATTTGAAAGGGATCTGGGGTTACAATTCAGCAGAACACATTGTAGGTATGCGCAGGCCCAGCACCTCGAGTGATGAAAATGAGTCCACAATATTGAATTTTGAAGACATGTGTCCTAAATTGGCTAAAGGGGGTGGGATTAAGCTGAATGGTCCTCAGAACTCAGTATCAAGGATGTTATTTGCTACAGGATTTTGGAGCAGGTCTTGAGAAGGAATAGGCACAGATCAGAGCTCAGGGTGTGGGTGGGGGATAGAGAGCTTGTACAAGAGCTGAGCTTCAACACCCAGAACACAAGTGTGATTCAACAAAAGGGTGAGGATCCCTCAATGGGAGGGATTTAGACTCCTGGTTTGTTGGTGGGTTAGCGGAGAGTGCCTGGTCAGTCTGCTCAGCAAATAATTGAAGGAGCACATGTGTTGATGGGTCTGGAAGGTAGCAGCATACAATGTCAACATACTGGATGTGTAACCCAGATGAACTCAGGGTGCCTGAGCATGGGGCAGGCAGGCCTTCAGAGCTTTCAAATCACCAGAAGACACAGCAGAACTAGAATTATGATCTGGAAACTAGGAAGACAAGGAGTTGATTGCTGAGGGAAATCATGGAGGGGAAAAAGAGAGCATCTTTTAAAAAATATTTTTATTTGCAAGGAGGGAGGGTGAGAGAGAGAGAGAACCAGTGCATCAGGGCTTCCAGCCATCGATGGCAAACAAACTTTGAATGCATGCACCACTTAGTGCAGCTGGCTTTACGTGGGCACTGGGGAATTGAACTCAGGCTGTTAGGTTTTCAAGGCGAGTGCCTTACCGCTGAGCCACTTCTCCAGCCCGAGATCACCTTTTGTGATTGGGAACCAGAACACAAGTTGCTGGAGCCAATACCTGTGCCTAGACGAGGCTGTGCCATTGGTTTTGAATAGAAGCTGTGCATGTGGTGCACTCCTATAACCCCAGCACTTGAGAGGCGGGGCAGGAGGATCCTTGGCTAAACAGCAAATTTGAGGCCAGCCTGGGCCACATGAAACCCTGTCTCTACAAAAAGTAAAACAGAAGTATCCTTTTAAGGTCAGAGGGTAGGTATGGGATAAACTGACCAAGGTGAGGAAGATTAGGGCCAAAAAGCAGGTAGAAGACCAATTTCAGCTGCTCTTGATGGTTTAAGAGCCCCAGCGTGTCCCGTGAGCTTGTTCATTCCTAGAGGATTCAACTGACTCCTTCCTCTCTCCCAGGCTGAGAAGAAAGCCAAGGTAATTGCAGTAATGAATGCTGTGGAAGAAAACCAGGGGCCTGGGGAGTCTCAGAAGGTGGAGGAGGCCAGCCCTCCTGCTGTGCAGCAGCCCACTGACCCTGCATCCCCGACTGTGGCCACCACACCTGAGCCTGTGGGTGCTGATACTGGGGACAAGAACGCCACCAAAGCTGCTGACGATGAGCCAGAGTATGAGGTGAGTGCTGTGCTGCTCTGCCAGCCCTGTCCAGCTCTTCTCTGGGGCCCTGACTGCTCTCTTCATCCTTCTCCCGCTGGCTACTTCTCAAGCCTTCCTGTCTCCCTCTGTCCACATGGAGCTTTCCTGGCTGACCCTAAATGCCCAGGGTTGGGTTGCCATGGGAGTTATCGGGGTGGCAGGGCCTTGTGACTATTGTGTAATGATTTCTGCTCCTTGGGGCTCCAGGACGGCCGGGGCTTTGGCATTGGGGAGCTGGTATGGGGGAAACTGCGGGGCTTCTCCTGGTGGCCAGGCCGAATTGTGTCTTGGTGGATGACTGGCCGGAGCCGAGCAGCTGAAGGCACTCGCTGGGTCATGTGGTTTGGAGACGGCAAATTCTCAGTGGTGAGTTGGGGTTGGTTGGGGGAATAAGGGGTCTTGATCCAGGAGCCTGTGGTTTCTGCTGGGGGGCACAGTCTTAAATTAGGGCAGTAGAAATGTGCTCTGCTCACCCCCTCACGTGGTTAGTATAAGAAGCCTTAAAGATCACTGGGTTGAGCCAGAAGCCTGTGGACCCTTCAGCTTCAGGAGCCCCTTAACTAGAAGTTCTTTCCCCTTCCTCTTTCTGTCATTATTTGCCTATGCTTCTGGTCTTGTCAGGGGCCCAGGGATTCCTGATTTTTGGCAACTGCAAAGCACATGGTGGGGTAGCTCACACCTGAAACCCTGGCACTTGAGGCCGAGGCAGGAGGATTACTGTGAATTTGAGCCAGCCTGAACTAATTCAGCTAGGGCTGCAGAGAACCTAGCTCAGAGAAGTAAAAGTGGCTCGTCCCCCAGGTATGTGTGGAAAAGCTGATGCCACTGAGCTCCTTCTGCAGTGCGTTCCACCAGGCCACCTACAACAAGCAGCCCATGTACCGCAAAGCCATCTATGAAGTCTTACAGGTGAGTGCTCCTAGGAGCTCAGGAGGGAGCTTGGTGGGGCCACGCAGGCACCTGCTTAGCCGAGCTCTAGGGTTGAGGCCTGTACAGAGGCATGTACATAGCCCAAGCCCTCTGCCCTTTACCCACGCAGAGAGGATCCCAGAATTGCTTTCCTTAGAATTTCGTGTCTTCTTCAGATCAGTGGGAGGCAGGCAGTCTGATCTGGGGACTCCGCCACTGCCTACTTTTGCTGCTCTGAGTTGAGCTGTCATTTCTTACCCCTCAGGTGGCCAGCAGCCGCGCAGGGAAGCTCTTCCCAGCCTGCCATGATAGTGACGAGAGTGACACCGCCAAGGTCGTGGAGGTGCAGAACAAGCAGATGATAGACTGGGCCCTTGGGGGCTTCCAGCCTTCTGGTCCCAAGGGCCTGGAGCCACCAGAAGGTAACAGAGACTTGGGAAAGCTATGCTTGGAGAGCTGCAAAGGCCCTTCATCAGCATGCAAAGCCTTCACCCTGGAGTCAGGGAGCGCTATGCAGGGATTCCAGAATAGCCTGCTCTCCGTTGGCTTGCCAGAACCTCAGAATTACGAATGGAAAGCCGGGGCTTGGTGGCACCAACTATGAGTGTCTTAGACAGAAGGGACTGCTGTTTTGGGTCAGCCTGTAACTGGCCTGGTCTCACCTTCCTGATGCAGAGGAGAAGAATCCCTACAAGGAAGTTTACACAGACATGTGGGTTGAGCCTGAGGCAGCTGCCTATGCACCACCCCCTCCAGCCAAAAAGCCCAGAAAGAGCACAACCGAGAAGCCCAAGGTCAAGGAGATTATCGATGAACGCACAAGAGGTAGGTGCCTAGCTCTAGAGTGAGTCGGGAGCCCTCTGGGAGATGGGCATGGTCCTAGCGGTCTCCTAACGTGTGCTTTCCTCCCATGCAGAGCGGCTGGTGTACGAGGTGCGGCAGAAGTGCCGGAACATCGAGGGTGAGTGCTCTGGTACAGGCAGCAGGAGCGCCTGGCCCCTAGTCTGTACGCACACACGTGTGGATTGGCATTGGCACAGGTTCTCAGGAAGGTCGGGGTACTGTGGGCCCATGGGCCTGTCTGCATGCTCCATATATTAGCTACCATCTGTCTGTCTGTCTTATTTTTGGAGGCAGGGTCTCACTCTAGCCTCGGCTCATCTGGAACTCTAGTCCACAGCAATCTTCCTGCCTCAGCCTTGGCCTCCCAAGTACCCGGAGTACTTGGCGTGAGGCACCATGCCAGGTTTACCAGCTGTCTTATGCCTCATTTGGCTTTCCTGTTGATGGCTTGAGATGACCTTTGGGGTCTAGGACATCACAGTGGGTCAGAGAACAATGACTCCTGTGGATCTGATTGAACCTTCCCCAAGTTAACCTTGGCCTTTGATTCTCTCATCCTACATCTTCTCTCCACTGAGTAGTGGCAGTCTGGCTTGGGTATCTGGGGATGTTGAAGGATTGATGGCAGAGGACAGGACATATGAGGAGTGCCCCCAAAGCAGCTGAGGCTGAGGCCCTGTCTCATGAGTGGGTCTTTATCCCCATGTCACCCTGTTCCTGAGTGGTAGCCTTACTGTTTAATGGGCTTCTAATATTAGGGGTCATGGCCTCCTAAGCTCCTTTCTACCTGTCACTTTGAATGCTACTCTTGAGAGAGGGTCTTACTTTGTATCCCAGGCTGGCCTGTAACCCCAACCCTTGGGAGGCTGAGGCAGGAAGATTTGCTGCTGGTTGAGGTCATCTTGCTTTATACATCTTAGTTGACTGTTGCTCCTGGCTGGGCTCTGGCTCCAGCTCCGATTGGGGCTCCAGATGATACTCAGTGCATCCCACTGTTTTGCAGACATTTGCATTTCATGTGGGAGCCTCAATGTCTCTCTGGAGCACCCACTCTTCATTGGTGGAATGTGCCAGAACTGCAAGGTAAGAACACCCACCTGCAGAGGTGACCCTTTTCCTGTTTGTTAGTCTCAGGGGCTGACACTTGGTGTAGAGTGTACTGTGGACCTCCAGAGTCCTGAAACCCTTGCGCTCCAAGGATTTGGGGCTTATTATGGTTTATATCCTGAAAGGTCCTCTCACATCCCACACATATGGGAAGGGGTGGCAGCTCACATCAGTGATGTGAAGGAGAGGGCAGGTGGCAGAGTTGAGGTCAGGGCACCTGAATTACATGTCCGTGGAAGCTTGGGGAGGGCGCTGTTTCCTCAGCCTTGTTCTCAGTGTTTGTCCCCTGCAGTGCTAGGGAGATAGGCCTTTTGCTCCTAAAATATTCGATTCTGGCCTGACCTGTGTGGCCGGGTCCTGTCTCTATGCTAAGTAGAGTTTCCAGAAGACCAAATTTAAAGCCTGCCTTCACTTGGTTTTACTGGTCCCTGGTGACTTTGGACTCTCCGCGTTCTTCCTAGAACTGCTTCTTGGAGTGTGCATACCAGTATGATGATGACGGCTATCAGTCCTATTGCACCATCTGCTGTGGGGGGCGCGAGGTGCTCATGTGTGGGAATAACAACTGCTGCAGGTGAGGGTCCCACCGCTGTCCTGGGTCCACCTTGGGTTTCATTGCCCTTTGCCTGCCATGCTGTGCACTGTGCTCACTGGGCTTCCTTCCAGGTGCTTTTGTGTGGAGTGTGTGGATCTTTTGGTGGGGCCAGGAGCTGCCCAAGCAGCCATTAAGGAGGACCCCTGGAACTGCTACATGTGTGGACATAAGGGCACCTATGGGCTGCTGCGGCGACGCGAAGACTGGCCCTCCCGACTCCAGATGTTCTTCGCCAATAACCACGACCAGGAATTTGTGAGTGCAGGAGCTAGGGTCTGCTCTCAGTTTTTTGTGATACCCCACCCCCATGAGAGAGCTTTCCAGTGGTGAGGGACCCAGACAGTGAGCAGAAGGGGCCAAGTGTTCATGGGTTGTACAGTTTAGAAAAAGGATGGGGA
>PVHP010039773.1:0-16197 GCA_004024765.1 Zapus hudsonius | reverse complement strand
ATGCAGGCAACCTTGCACACCTGCTTCACATGCTGATGGCCATTTTTCAAAAACAAAACTGTGTTGCAAATCCAATGACCCTCTCTTTCTAACCAATCTCCATTCCACAGAACCAGGTGGGCTACCAACTTGTTAATCCAGGGGGGATCAAAGCATTCAGGCCCCTTACTTCAAAGAGTCCGCATTCTTCCTGTTGTTCTAATGCAGACCAGCTGGCCCAGTCTCAGTGGTTGTAATCTCTCAAACAATTGCAGGTGAACGGGCAGCAGTTTTGACCCAAAGATCTTCTTTCTGTGCCATCTCCATCTGCTCACACCAGTCCATCTTTACGTAAAGCAACCCTGCACAGGTTTCCAGGACATAGGCAGGCAGAACACAGTAAGCCTCTCACGCAAACTGCTTCTGGCACAGTCCTGACCAAGTTCTTTCTCCCCCTCGTAAGCCAAACCTCACAGTCCATAGTTCTCAATACATTCAGGTCTTGTAACTCTGACCAGAATGGTCCATGAAGCTGTACTCACAACACTGCGAGGCATCTCTTTGGCCAAGATTTCAATCCTTCCACATTCCTCCTGTAGATCACTTCCAGAAGACCAAAGTCGCAAGATCAGGGTTCTAGCAGCAACAGTTGACCCCACATCCTGGTACCAAAACTGTTGGGGTCAGGTTTCTAGTTGCTGCGCAGAAGAACCCAAACAAAAGCGGCTTGTAGAGGAATGGGTTTATTAGGCTAACAGACTTGAAGGGAGACTCCATCCTGGCAGGGAAAACGATGGCGTGAGCAGAGGGGTGGACATCACCTCCGCCACAGCACTGCAAACAGCGGCAGGAAGGTGTGCCAAATACTGGCAAGGGGAAGCTGGCTTATAACCCCCATAAGCCCGCCCCCAACAACACAGCTTCATCGAGGTTGTAAAACCCAAAATGCCATCAGCTGAGGATCGATCTATCAGAACACATTCAATTGTTTGTGGGGGACACCTGGATCAAACCATGACAATGTTTTTTTAATTATTTATTTGAAAGAGAAAGGAAGGAGGGGAGGGAAAGAGGGCAGGGAATGGTGTGCCAGGGCCTCTTGCTATGAATTCCAGACACATGTGCCACTTTGTGCTTCTGACTTTAGATGGGTCCTGGGGAATTGAACCTGGACCTGAAGGTTTTGCAAGCAAATGCCTTTTAACTGCTGAGCCATCTCTACAGCCCTTATTTTCATTTTTAAAAATTTATTTATTGGCAGAGAGAGAGAGAGAGAGAGAGAGAGAGAGAGAGAGAGAGAGAGAGAGAGAGCGCGCACCAGGGCCCCTTGCCACTGCAAATGAGCTCCAGATGCATGTACCACTTTGTACATCTAGCTTTATGTGGATACTGGAGAATAGAACTCAGATGGTCAGGGGCTGGAGAGATGGCTTGGCGGTTGGGGTGCTTGCCTCCAGTGTCTAGGGCCCTGGGTTCAATTCCCCAGGACCCACATAAGCCAGACCCACAAGGTGGTGGCCCTGGTGCGTTCTCTCTCTCTCTCTCTCTGCTTGAAGGTGAATAAGTAGAATATTAAAAAAAAAAGAACTCAGAAGGTCAGGCTTTGCAAGCAAACACCTTTAACTGCTGAGCCATGTTTCCAGCCCCTAGATCCTCTTTGTCTGATGAAGGCCATTCCCTTGAACTGACTAAGTACCTTTATCATGAATGAACTACTGGATTCAAAACCTGAATCTGAGGGCTGGAGAGATGGCTCAACAATTAAGGTACTTGCCTGTAGAGCAGAAGGACTTGAGTTCAATTCCCCAGGATCCATGTAAAGCCAGGTGCACAAAGTGGCACATGTGTCTTGAGTTCATTTGCAGTGGCTGGAGGACCTGGCAGTCCCATCTCTCTCTCTCTTTCTCTCAAATAAAATATTTTTTAAAAGCCTGAATCTGACAATAGTCATTCCACGTTGAGGGAATCACTTACTTTTGCTGACTTTCCTCTTAAACTGGAGGTTTCTATCTTAACACTTCTTGGAGAGGGCTGGAGGGATGGCTCAGTGGTTAAGGCACTTGCCTCCAGTGCCTAAGGCCCCAGGTTCAATTCCCCAGGACCCATATAAGCCAGACCCACAAGGCGTGGCCTTGGTGCTCTCTCTCTTTCTCTCTCACTCTCTGTATCTCTCTGCTAGAAAATGAATAAATAAAATATTAAAAAAAACTTCTTGGAGAATGCCCAACCCATAGCAGGTGCCTCATTAAATGTCAAGCAACATTGTACAGTTTATCGTCTTCTCTCTCTTGTATCTGCACATCCAGAGAGTTGGCTTTTTCCTCTGGTACCCATGTGCTTGGAACAGTGCCAGTCAAGGGCTGGGAAGATGGCCCAAGTTGGTAAAGCGCTTGCCTTGCACGAGGACCTGAGTTTGACCCCCTAGTGCCTACATTCAAAATGCCAGGTGTACAGAGGCACCTGCCTCTCACGAAATACAAATTATTCTATGAACAAAGGAGACAATAGTTTCAAGTACACAGACACATTCAGATTGCAAGAGCTGGTTAGCTAGTCCTTCTCATTTTAAGATACGGTTCCATGTTCTAGAAATCAACACGTTTGTATATTGGATGAAGTAAAACGTGTATTTAAACACGGTGGTGAAAATTTATAGCTGCCAAAAGATTTTTTTTAAAAATAACGCTATTTTCTTGTGAATTTGTTGATTTGCAGCACAACACAAAAGAATCAAAATTATAAAGATTGATAAAAATCAATGCATATCACTTGCTGTCTATACATGGAAACCAATGTGAGAAGCTGTTCTGTGTAGAAATATGCATGTGGACATAGGAAAATATTGTCACGAAACTGATGGAAAATTTAAAATAATTGTATATTCTCTTTCATTTTTTTTTGCAAAAATCCAGGATGTTCAGAGAATTGCATTGGACATATACATGAAATGAACATGTTTTCACTTGCGCCTCTAACTATGTTGTGAAACTCTTAATTGTGTGCACCCTGTAATTTTGATAATTTTCTAACAAATTTATACGTAGTAATTCCAGAAAAGCTCTTTATTTTGTTAAAACTTTATAGATATCTATGACCAAGTTAACAACGATAGTTGAAAATGTAACAAATTGACAATGTGGGCCTGAATTTTGAATGTCAGTGTATTGTTGGGTTCATCAGCATATCCTTATATTTCCTTTAATGCACCTCTCCAAATGAAAAATTCTTTCATATTCAATTGAAAAAATCATAATCTTGGGCTGAAGAAGTGGCTTAGCGGTTAAGGCGTTTGCCTGCAACACAGAAGGACCTGAGTTTGATTTCTCAGTGCCCATGTAAAGCCAGATGCACAAGAGGGCATATGTGTCTGGAGTTCATTTACAGTGGCTGGAGGCCCTGGTGCGCCCATTCTCTCTCTCTCTCTCTCTCTCTCTCTCTCATAAATAAATAAAATTTAAAAAATCATAATCTAGAATTATTATGAATTATGAGACTAGAAATTATAGAATGATCCCAGACTAACATACCATGTCAGAAATGTAAAGAAGAAAAAGGAAAAAAAAAAACCTAAATGTTGCCAGGCTTGGTGGTGCACACCTTCAATCCCAGCACTCGGGAGGCAGAGGCAGGAGGATCGCCATGAGTTCAAGGCCACCCTGAGACTCCATAGTGAATTCCAGGTCAGCCTAGACTAGAGTGAGACCCTACCTCGAAAAAAAAAAAACTTAAATGTTATAAATTACATTTGATAAGAAAAGGGTGATGGGTACTAAGGGGAGGTATGGGACCAAAAGAAGGGTAGGGGGGTCCGGGGACAGGGTTAATAAGAATAAAGAATGCATTGAAATGTTATAACCAAACCCAATGAATGAATGTTAGAGTAATTGCCAAGAACATGAGCAAGGTAGGTAGAGTATGTCTTTGATCCACAATGATGTGCATTCACTTTATTAGATTCAGGTGTAAATAAGTGCTCAGTTTTGAGGTCCATGACTCCATACTGAGCCGCCTCAGTGGCTCCTTCTAGCTGGGGTTCTAATGCCAATGTCAGCCTCCTATACCTTCTGCACCTGCTCCGTGTTCGCCAAGCCTGTGAGAATAGCAAAGAAACTACCCTGGTTGAACCCACTAAGCCCCCAGCAAGTTCTGAAATGAGGGGTGCATGTGTGGCTGCACCCTGAGGTGGGATTCCTGGAGCAGGGGGGCTCTTCTGGTTACTATCCAATTTAGTGCCTCTCAGAACTTGCAAGGGGGCTTAGTGGATTATCTCCTCCCCTCATGAGTGCCCTCCCTCCACTGAGATATTCCCCCCCCCCTCTCTCCTCCAGAACAGAGCTGTTGATCTTGGCCTGGACGTTCAGAGCTGGGTAGGTCTCAGTTGCTGAGTCTGTCCTGTGCATTGTAGGATATGGGAAACATGGTTGCCCTGGATCTACTGGATGTAACGTGTATATTGCTCGACCCACACATGGTGCCACAACCTAACAGTGTTTGCAGACACTGCCACAGGGTTCCTTCAGGAGGTAGAATTACCCCTGGTTGAGACTCGCCACACCTGATGGCTTTCCCAAGCTTCTGATTTCATCAACCTCTCCCAGCTCCTATTTCCTCTTCCTCCCTTCCCTCCTTCCCTTTCCTCCTTTCTCCCCACACTCTCTGCTGGAATCTGAGCAGCCTGAGCCCCACTTGCTAACACACCAGCTGAGAACAATGACCAGTATTTACATGGCACTGTCTGAGAACGTGGAACTGTGAGCTTTATAACAGCCCCGAAGGTCAATATTGTCCATTCTGCAGTGAGGATGGGAAGACACACAGATGGTAAGAATTGGGGCTGTTGTGGTTCAGAAGACACCGATATGAACGGCCACTACCACTGATGGTGATGTGGTTGTTCATTGTGTTTGTGTATTCATGCACCTCCTGAACACCACTGCAAGCTTCAGAGAGTGGGGCTGGGGAGATGGCTGAGTGGTTAAGGCACTTGCCTGCAAAGCCTAATGACCGGGGTTCGATTCCACAGTGCCCACATAAAGTCAGACACACAAGTGACGAATGCATCTGGAGTTCCTTTGCAGCAGCTGAGGGCCTGGTGCACACATTTTCTCTTTCTCTCCCTCACAAATAAAATATTTTAAAACCCCACACTGGCACACACGGGCATTTGCACACACATGTGTCCTACACACACACACACACACACACACACACACACACCAAAAAAATGTTTGGGGAGAAGGCTATCGATTGATGCCCTTTCATGTGGAGTTTGGGGTATCACAGTGTGTCAGTGAGTGGTTGGGGGTGCGGATTGAGAGGAGACATTTCTGATTTGAGGCTTATAACATTTCTGTCAAGTGCACTGGCCACAGGTGCCCGTCAAAGTGAAGCTGAAGACATTGCACACCCTGTGCGACGTCATCAAATATAGAAAACCAGCCTATCAGCTCGCTCATCAGCCCTTCCAGCCACACCCTCTGAGGTAGTGTCACCCTCTAGCCCAGGCTGACCTGGAATTCACTCTGTCGTCTCAGGCTGGCCTTTGCTCTACTTTCTTTCGCTCAGCCTGGTGATGGTCACCTGTTCTGTCATAGGCAGAAATAATAGTTCATTCTTTCTCCTTTCTACACAGCGTGCCAGTGTGCAATCAATGACAGCTCATTTACCCATTTCACCAGTGAGGTATTTGGTAGTTTCTAGTTCAGGGTGACAGTGACAAGCAGTGGTGATTTTTGTTGGGCCATCCTTCTTACCTGTGGGCTGATGGGCCTGGGTGTGGGGGGTGCACATGATTCAGCTGTCAGAGAAGGTATAGAAAATCTGTGGATTGGGAAACTTTTAAAAATATCTTATTAATCTGTTTATTTGGGATAGAAAGAGGCAGGCAGAGAGAATGAGTGTGGGCGTGGGCATGCCAGGGCCTCCTGCCACTTGGAAACTCCAGACACGTGGGCCATATGGTGCATCTGGCTTCATGTGGATACTGGGGGATCGAACCCAGGCTGTCAGGCTTTGAAAGGAGGCGCCTTTAACCACTGAACCATCTCTCCAGTCCAATTTGGAAGTTTTTAAAGCCGCAGTTGATGGTCATTCCCATCTCCACTGGGGCTGCATTTCTGGAGGTGGGAAGAGGAGTGGTTCCACCTTTCTGGAATCTTCCTGACCTAGGAAAACCATGACAGTGATGGAAGGAACCACGCAACATCCAAGGCCTTTCGTCCCACCCAGGGAGACACTGAGGTTCCAAGACAGGGGGACTGCTTCATGGCGGTGTGGTTCTGGCTTGACCCAGAAGCCAAATTCCTGGACTTCAGACCCTTGTATTACTTTCTGAGTACCTAAAGAGAGGAGTTCTTGTGGAAAGCTGGGGAGGATCCCCCCAGACTCATGCCTGCAGTATAAGAGTGGGAAGGGAAGGTGAGAAGGGTGGCTGCCTTGCTCCCTAATTTTTCCTTGAGCCTGGGTTAAGGCCAAGGAAAATATTAGCTCGGCCCCTCCTCTTACAGGGGAAGTCAAAATGAGGAACTTTACAACCAGTCAGGAAAATATCCCACGTTATGTTCTCCTCAGGCTCAGTCCAAGGAGGGGAGGGGGATCTGTTGGCAACGGGGAAATGGGTTCCAGGGTCTGGAAACAGGGTGGGTTTTCCCCCTCAGGGGGCTCACAATCTTTGGAAAAACCAGACAGACCTTGGGTGTAGAGAGAAAAAAAAAAAAATATATATATATATATATATATATATATATATATATATATATATCCTATTTATTACACACTGAAATTCCATCCACCAGGAATCTGGCTGCAGCCTTGGGTCAGCCTCCAACTGAAATATCTAAGCTGGAGACCTCCAAGCTCCAGCCTTAGTACTTACCTGGTCTCCCTAGACCCAGTCTTGTTCTTCCGGACATCAATTTTCCCGTGTCCAGGTCTCTGGGTTTGCTTTGTGGCAATGTCTAATTCCATTTATAGTGGGCTGGAGAGATGGCTCAGCAGATAAGGCACTTGCCTCGGGTGCCTAAGGCCCCTGGTTCAATTCTCCTGGACCCACATAAGCCAGACCCACAAGGTGGTGGCCCTGGTGCGCTCGCTCTCTCTCTCTCTCTCTCTCTCTCTCTCTCTCTCTCTCTCTGCTTGAAATTGAATAAATAAAAAATATTTTAAAAATTCCATTTATAAAGCAGTGGCTTGAGCAGGAGGTCTGGAAGAGACAAGACATCCCCCCCTATCCGTTCAAAAAAATTTTTTTTTTCAAATCTCATAGCTCATCGCCTAGGCCCTGAGATCCCTACCTGGTAGACCTAGAAATCTAGAAGAATAAAAGAAGGCTTGGTGACACCCCCCTTGGTCCCCTCCCCAACCAGCTGTCTTCCTACCCAGGCTCCAGCACCAGGCTGTTGAGGGTGGGGGTAGGGGCGCCTACAAAATCTGATCAAAATGCAATTGCCAAGACGTTAAGGTATTTGAATTAAAAAAAAAAAAACTCCCGAGAAAGAAAGTATTTGATGGCTAATAATCTCATTTCAATATAATGGGACCTTCTACTGCAGAGAGCAAGACAGGTTAAGAGATATAATTATGACTTTGCAAACTCTCTCCCAAGCGCGGGGAGACGCGCTGACAGGTCTGCGCGAGGCTGCGCCCGGCTCCGCTTGGCTCCGAGGGGAGAGACGCTTTGTCTGCCGGGCCTTTAAAGACACACGGTCCCTTTCCACCCTCGGCCTACGTTGCAATTTAACTGTCAGCATTGTCCTGGCTCCCCATCCAAGTCTGAGTCCTGCGAGCGAGGGTAGGGGGCGGGGAAGGGAGTCAGAGGGGGACTGGATTTAGGAGAGAAGAGAGAAGCTGACCTGTCAAACACTGGAAGTGATCAAACCTGCTTCTTTGGGAGCTTTTTGGAGAGTGTGTCATTTATGGCAGGGTCCACGAGTAACAGCCACATGTGGGTGGGTGGGTGGGGGGGACAAGGGCAAAAGCCGGTTTTTTGTCCCTCTCCAAAGTGGTGCTTTTTGAAGGATCCAAAAGTAACAGATTCCTGCCTCTGCCACACTCACTGGGTGTCAGCAAGCGAGAAGGGACCAACACAACCTAAGAAGAGATGGTGGCCCGGGTGTCCCAGATGCCGATGATTAATTATTAATTATTTTGCAACTCTCACTCGAACTTTTTCTTTTACTACACTGCCAGAAAAATTCCCATTTGAAGCCCAGATCGGGAAAGAGAATGAATCCTTCTGGTCTCACGCGTCCCACCGTCACCAAAGTGCAAGGAAGGAAAACTCTAATGAGGTCCGCGCCTACGTGCTTGGGGGGAAGGGGCGCGCAGGCCCGTACATTTAACGAGTATTGATTGCTGTCCAGATCTAGAGACTCAGGGACAGTCCAGGCCAAGAGCTCTGCAGGAGTCAGAACCCCCCCAAGGCCTTGGTGTAGCACTGCACAGAGGAGGGACGGACACTGGCCAGTGTGTGCCAGTGCGCGCGTGTGCCAGCATCGCTGCCCGCAGAGCGCACAGAGCTCGCCAACCGGGAAGCTATTGGGAGCCCGGAAAGCCCAGGCAGGGACACGCGGGGACCGTATCTAGGACAGACACGCCGGTGAGCCAGCTCTCAGAAAGGAATGATGGAATGGAGATGACCTCGGGGATCCTAGTCCTAGCTTGTCCCAGGCTTCCAAGGTGACCGGAGCTACACAGGCGACCTTTCTCATTGCTGTCCGCACAGCCCACCTTTGCAGCGAAGGAATTCGGAGGAAGCGGGTGCGCCATCGTCCCTTCTCTACACTCCAGGCGGGGAGGCACCTAGTGTGTGTGTGTGGGGGGGTCCCCAATGGTGGCCCGCCAGGGAGTGAGCGACCACTCCTGGAGTTGGTGAGGACACCGTGCCAGGATTCCAGGGTTCTCTGTTCCTTCCCGATGCCACACACACACACACACACACACACACACACCCCGTGTAGTCCCCGAATTCAGATCGCAATATAAAAGAGGGTAGCGCTGTCCAGTCCTAGGGGCTGCGTTTCCTCCCGAGTGGAATTTGGACCCGCGTGGTGCCCTCCATCCCCTTGGTGGTCTGGGCCACAGATTTTCTGCAACCTGTGGGAAGCCATCCTTAAGCCTGAGCTGCAATGTACACTTTTAATTGATCTTGGCTGAATACTCTTATCTCTAGCCCTCATCCCACCCACTTTCATCTTGGCACTGTAAATGAAATCCAGAGGCACGTGTCACTTTGTGCATCAGGCTTTAGATGGGCACTGGGGACGCAAACCCAGATCTTTAACCGCTGAGCCTCCTCTCCAGCCCGCAGACTGCTTTTCTCTGCGGTACCCCTCGACATCTTCTCCTCGCACACCGCACCCTGGTGAAGGGACAGAACCACCCTCACCCTTGATCCAGGCTTTCTGACGCATCCTGTCCACTTTGCCTCCACTGGGCACTGGGATCCGACCCAGGTCACAGCCAGGACCCACAGCTGGCAGGAGCCTTGTGGCCTCGAGTGGGTGACCGGTAGAGACAAGGGGTGTCCCCCGCTCATCCCCACCACCACCATCTGAGCGCTCAGGAGGAAGAAACAGCCCTGGGCTCTTAGATTGGTTGGCCAGGGTCCCGTCCCGGTGGGGGACGCCGCCGGCAGGGTCAAGGGCTAAGGGGCAGGCGGAGGGCAGCGCGCGGGGGAGCCGGCGCGGCGGCTCGGGTTACCCCGGCCCGGGCCTCCCTCCCGCAGCTTGCGCGCGGGGGCCGGGGAGGGCGCGGGCTGACCCCCGCTGTTTGAATTTCTCTGGCAGGCGGCGGGGCCCGGGGTTGAAAGGAATCACCGTCATTTGGAACGTTGTTTATTTTTCTTAACTAGCCAGTGCCGACAGACGACCCTGTGAGCAGGGCGACCGGGACCCGGCCGAGCCCGCTCTCTGGGAAGGGAAGGGGTCAGGGCAGGGGGACAGCCTGGGAAGAGGGGAGCTGGGAGCCCCTGCCCTGGGAATGCGCCCTGATCTAGGCGAGGAAGGGGGAGAAGGGTCGTGGCGGGCCGCGGGAGGACTTGATTCCTTCTCTGGCCACTGGTACCTTAGCTTTGACCTTGCGCAAGGCCCAGCAGCCCAGCGGTGAACCTTTCAGACTTTGAAGTCTTGCCTCCTTGTAAAATCCTCTCCCTACTGCCCTCCACTCTCAGTTCCAAGACCCGAGGGCAAGGCACCTTTGTGACTCAGTTTCCTTCACTCTCAAAGGGCTCTTTGCTCCGGGATTGCTGTAAAGATTTAATGAGATAATACACCCCGAGATCAGGGACTTGCCAAGAATTTCGTAGGCATTGGTCCCTTTTGATGAGGTCTGGGGGCCACACGGGGGTGGGTGGGGTAGAAATGTAGCCAGCAAAGGTGGGGTATGAGGAAGGGGCTTGAGATGGATACCCCTCACCCCATCCATCCCCATTGCCAAGTCAGGGGAAGAGGTGCAGGCTGAGAAGACTTCAGAGCGTTTTGACAGGAGATGAATAAAATGCAAATGATATTCAAAGCAAGATGCTAATGAGGACCTGTTCTTTGAGGGTCCGCAGTCCTAGCCGCGTCCACCCCACCATCCCAAGTGTCGGAGGTGGTGTTGCACTCAGAGATGGGGAGAGTCCGGCAGCCCGAATTTTGGGTGTGTGCACGCGTGTGTGCGTGTGGCCGAGCCTCCTCCTTCGGAATGTGCGCTGCGGCTCTGGGTGTGCTCTCGTCGACATGAAAATGAGGTCAGGGAAGGTCGTTCCACTCGGCAGCAGAAATCAAGGAGGGAAGGAGAATGGATGTGAGAGACAGTCCCTGGAGACGCTGGGGAGAGGCAGAGAGAGGGAAGAGAGAGGGAGGGCAGAGAAGTTCTGTGTAGAATCCTCTAGAAGCCTGCTCAGCACCAGGAAGCCAAGATCGCACCCTTAAACCCAGCCCTGCACCCTCAGCTGCCACCCTTGATCTCTCTTTCCCCCTCTTTCTTTCTTTCTTTCTTTCTCGGTCCCTCTCTCCTCTTTCTTTCCTTCTTTCCTTTCTCTCTCCCTATCTAATTCTCTCTCCCTCTTTCTTGCTCCCTCTCCCTCTCCGTCTCTATCTCTCTCCTTCCCCCTCTCTGCCCCCAATTTAAATGCTCAGTGCTCTTTGTGTGAGCAGTAAAGCTTCTGTGCCCCCCCCAACATGTAAGTGCCCTCACGCACACCCAGATAGCACCCATAATTGCACACTTGTTACATTCGGAATCAAAGCCTGGGCTTCTGGAGCGCCCTGGGGACATCTGAACCGACCAGCTACTGTCTGCTATTCTACCCCATGACCTTGCAGTGTGACAATGAGCTTGGCCTCTTTGGACTCCTCAGTACCTGGCTACCACTGTCCAGGGAACCTCCACCCCACCTGAGAGCTGGTCCCCCCTGCTCAGGATCCTCTGGGCTAGAGCAGAGGTCCAAGTCCCAAGCTCTCTTCCAGCTCTCGCTGGAAGCCATGCTAAGGAGTCAGACCCTGATTGAGGAGTGGGGGTGGGGGTGGAGACCTGGAGCCCAGGAGGATGGATGGAGGAGGGGCACCGAGGCAGAATGACTCTTCTAGGGACCACCTCGGTGGCACCCAGAGGCTCTGGCTGGAGTGACAACTACTGAACACTCCCAAGAATGTAAAGGCTGAGCCTAGGTCCCCACACAGTGGGTACAGCCAGAGACACAATATACATACTGAATTAAACTTACAAAGGGCTGGCACCATCAGGATCATTCTAGAACCCTTTGTTAAGTCAACTTCTGTCAAGTGTTGGAGCAAGGAAAGGGTAAAATCCTGAGGCAGGAAGAAGGCACACAGATAAACCCAGGGACATGGTGTGGGTGTGAGGCAGGCTAGCCCTTTTTGGCTGGGGAAGAAAGAGAGAGCCAGGCCAGGAGAACTGCAGAGGAAGAGGAAGTGACCAGAAAGAAATAAGGGGTGAACCATGCAGACTTCTGGAGGGAGAGGGTCTTGGACAGATTGCAAATATAACCCTGATGATTTGGAGCCTGATAGGGAGAGAGGGGCTGGGGGCTCAAGTGGAAAGTCAGGTGGTACCAGATGACAGATGATTTAAAATCTTATTTATACGTGTGTACGTGTGCGGGGGGGGGGGCTGGGGGGAGGGGGAGGCATGCCAGGACTCTTGAGCCGGCTTACATGGGTGGCTGGGGACTTGAACCTGGGCTGGCAAGCTTTGCAAGCAGGCATCTCTAACCACTGACACATCTCTTCCAGCCCCTGGAGAACTTTTAAAGAAGGAATGATGCCACCTGATTTATGTTCCTTAAAAATGACTGAGGCCAGAGAAGTGGTTCAGCAGTTATGGCTCTTGCCTGCAAAACCCAATTCAAGTTCGATTCCTCAGTACCCATGTTAAGCCAGATGCAGAGTAACACATACATCTGGAGTTCATTTGCAGCAGCTGGAGGCCCTGGTGTGTCCATTCTCTCTCTCTCTCTCTCTCTCTTTCTCTCTCTCTCTCTCTGCAAATGAATAAATAAAAACATATTTAGGGCTGGAGAGATGGCTTAGCAGTTAAGGCACTTGCCTCCAGCGCCTGAGGCCCCTGGTTCAACTCCCCAGGACCCACATAAGCCAGACCCACAAGGTGGTGGCGCTGGTGCTCTTTCTCTCTCTCTCTCTCTCTCTCTCTCTCTCTCTCTCTCTCTCTCTGCTTGAAAATGAATAAATAAAATATTTTAAAAAACATATTTAAAATGATAAACAGGGCTGAGGACCCTATGTAGCATTATGTAAAGCCAGGCATGGTGACATGAATCTGTAATACCAGAACTGGGGAAGTCGAGACCTCGGGATCCCTGGAGCTTGCTGGCTGTCTAGTCCAGCTCAATCAGTGAACTTTAGGCTCAGTGAGCATCACACATTAAGGTGGAAAGTGACTGAGGAAGACACCCCACATTGTCCCCTGGCCACCACATGCATGTACATCTAGATACATACATGCACCACACACATACACATATGAAATAAAATATTTGAAAGTGATCGGAGCTGGGAAGATGACTGTGGTTAAAGGTGCTGGCTTGCAAAGCCTACTGGCCTGGGTTCAAATTCCCGGGCACTCATGTAAAACTGGTTGTAAAGTGGTGCATGCACGCGATCCCACGACAAAGGGAGGCAGAGGCAGGGGAATCCAAGGGTGACAGGTCAGCTAGTCTGAGGTCCATTTGCAGCCTGGCAACAGCAAGAGACCCTGTCTCAAAGGTGCAGCACGGACATCTTGACGTGGTCCGATGACCTCCCCATGTGTGCCATGCACGTGCGCCTGTGGTGGTCTCAGTCAGATGTCTTCCTTTGTCTGAATGCTTGATTCCCCAGGTGCTGGTAATATGGAAGCTGGAGTCTTGCTGGAGGAGATGTGTTGTTGGAAGTGAGCTTAGGGGTGTCATAACTAGCTTCTCTTTTGCTGGAGTTCAGCTCCTGCTCCTGCTGCTGTTCTTCACCTGCTGTGACAGAGGTGATGTCCAGCCTCTGCTCATGCCATGCTTGCCTCTGCCATCATGGAGCTTCCTCTCGAGACTGTAAGCCAAATAAACTTTCCTCCCGTCAGCTGCTTTTGGCTAGCACTGAGTGGGTCACTACAACAACACCTATACACACAAGTCAAAAAAAGTGTTTTTAAATTATTTATTTATGCAGAGAGAGAGAGAGAGAGAGAGAGAGAAGGAGGAGAAGGAGGAGGAGGAGGAGGAGGAGGAAGAGGAAGAGAATGGGCACTCCAGGACGTCTTGCCAACAAACTCCAGATGTGTGTGACACTTTGTGTGACTGGTTTTTAGTAGGTACTGGGTGTAGGGGGATCTAACCCCATTGGCAGGTGAGTCTTTAACTGCGGAGCCATCTCCCCAGTTCCAGTAAGAAAGTTTGTGTTTGAGGTAGGTTCTCACTGTAGCCCAGGCTGACCTGGAATTCACTATGTAGTCTGAGGCTGGCCTCGAACTCACTGCAATCCTCCTACCTGTGCCTCCCGAGTGCTGGATTAAAGGCGTGCGCCACCATGTCGGGCTTATAAAGTTAAAAAAAAATTTTAAATGATAAAGACTGGGGTATTTCAGCCGTCCATGGTTTTGGGGAGGGTCTGTTCTTTTTTTTGGGGGGGGGGTCATGAATTTCTTAATCCAGATCTTCAGGTTGAAAATGAACACTCAGTCTAGATATTGAGGCCCTTACTCTCACACCTCCCCCCCCCCCCAGCCCTTAGTTCAGTTGAGGGAATGTGTCAGAATTCAGAGTCTGAATTATGGCCAAGGACCCCTGAGCCCTCAGTCTGAGGGGGTTCATGCATTTGTACCAACTCCCGCCTCACCTGTTGCCTTTGCTGTGTTTAACCAGGAACTGAGCCAGGCAGCATGTGCAATTCCAGTGCAAGAAGGCAAGATCCAGTCTCCCTCTAACGCTCCTGGTTGGAAGCTTTTTTGGACAGAAAAAGCTATTTTTTTCCTCCACGGTGATCTCACACCGTCCCCTAGTGGCCATATTGGGCACTACAGCCGGAGCTTTTCTAGCTGCAGTTCTGGTTTAGAGCGACAGGGGGCGCAGGACAGGCTCCTTGAACATCTGCCAGGTACCAGGTGTTAAGCGTTCCACTGATTAACTTCCGGGAAGATTCAGGTGTTTGGAGCATTTTCATCCATGAAGATCTGAAGAGCAAGATGATTTTTTTTTTGGGGGGGAAGCATTTCTATAACCCCAGCATGAAAGGAAAGAAGGCAAGGAGAGATAACCTTCATGGCTCTTTAACTTCAAGGTGGAGACCCCTGATTATCACTAGGACCCCCTCTTTGTAAGACAGGTGGGAATGTGCAAACTGACCTTGGCACTTGCAGCAGCCAGGCCCTACTGAGATTTTGCTGGGTCCAGCTCAGAGCTGGGACCCATTCTCTGTGCTCTGCTGCCTCCTAGTGGGCAGGAGTGATACTGTCCTTCCAGTGGCCTCCTTCCAGAAGGTCCCTTGCTTAAAGTCTCATCCTTCCTCCCCTGCAGGCAGACCCAGTAGCTAAGTGCACTTGGAAGAAAGGTGCAGACACCTTGAAGTTGTCCCGTGACCCTCCCAAACACACACACACACACACACACACAACACACGCATGTGCGCAAATAAATATTTCTTTTTGAAAAAATAGGAGAAAGCAGGCTGGAGAGATGGCTCAGTGGTTAAAGGCGCTTGCTTGCAAAGCCTCATGGCTGGAGTTCAATTCAGTTTCTCAGTATCCACGTAAAGTCAGATGCACCAAGTGGCATATGCATCTGGAGCTGGTTTGCAACAATAGGAAGGCTCTGGGGTCTCTCTCTCTCTCTCTCTCTCTCTCTCTCTCTCTCTCTCTCTCTCTCTCTCTCTCTCTCATAAATAAAAACGAGAAAGCAAGCTGAGCCCCAACACCCCTCTCTGTTTCCTGATGCAGATTCAACGTGACCAGCTGCCTCACACACCCATGTCTTCCCCAACATAAGCCAAAAATAAACTTTTCCTCGTTAGTTTTGTGGGATATTTTCTCCCACAATGAGATCAGGGAACCAATGCAATGCTCTTCCCTGTTTTTAAAAAATGGTTTATTTATTTATTTCCAAGGAGAGAGACAGAGAGAGAGAGAGAGAGAGAGAGAGAGAGAGAGAGAGAGAGAGAGAGAGAGAGAGAGCACACCAGGGCTTTTAGCTCCTGCAAACTGACTCCAGCTGCCTGTGACATTTTGTACAGCATCTGGCTTTATGTCGGTACTGGGGATTCAAATCCGGGTTGTTAGGCTTTGCAGGCAAGTGTCTTAACTGCTGAGCCTTCTCTCCAGCCCCTCCCCGTTTTTTTTCTCCCCTTTGGCTCGTACATTCTTTGTTGTATTTATTTATTTTTAACATTTTATTATGGCTTCCATAATTATAGAGCATAAACCATTATGATTCCCTCCCCGCCCTCCCTCATATCTCTTCCCCCTCTCAATTAGTCTCTGTTTTGTTTCGGTGTCGTCATCTTTTCCTCCATTGTGTGTAGGTATTATCAGGCACTGTGACGTCATGAATATCAAGGCCGTTTTGTGTCTGGAAGTTTCCATTGTGAGCAGCCCTCCCCTTCCTTTGGCTCTTACAATCTTTCCTCCACCTCTTCCTCAATAGACCCTGAGCCTTGGGAAGTGTGATATCTCCCTGTTTGTACATTTACACACACACACACACACACACACACACACACACACACACACACACAC
>PVHP010039771.1:0-16095 GCA_004024765.1 Zapus hudsonius | reverse complement strand
AACACAAGTCTCTTGGAGATTCAATTCCGCCCCTCCAGCTCGGCTACTCACAGTCCAGGAAAACTTCATCCGGTGCTGGCAGCTCGCCTTGGCACCCATCCATAGTCCTGGAATTCACTGGGTCTCCATTGCAACCCACAGTTCATCCTCATGGCCCCATCGGGCTCCATGCAGGCAACCTTGCACACCTGCTTCACACGCCAATGGCCATTTTTCAAAAACAACTGTGTTGCAAATCCAATGACCCTCTCTTTCTAACCAAATCTCCATTCCATAGAACCAGGCGGGCTACCAACTTGTTAATCCAGGGGTGATCAAAGCATTCAGGCCCCTTCCTTCAAAAAGTCCACATTCTTCCTGTTGTTCTAATGCAGACCAGCTGGCCCAATCTCAATGGTTGTCATCTCTCAAACAATTGCAGGTGAACGGGCAGCAGTTTCGACCCAAAGATCTTCTTTCTGTGCCATCTCCATCTGCTCATACCAGTCCATCTTTACATCAAGCAACCCTGCACAGGTTCCCAGGACACAGACAGGCAGAATGCAGCAAGCCTCGCACGCAAACTGCTTCTGGCACAGTCCTGACCAAGTTCTTTTTCACCCTCGTAAGCCAAACCTCACAGTCCATAGTTCTCACTACATTCAGGTCTTTCAGCTCTGACCAGAATGATCCAATACGCTGTACTTACAGCACTGCAAGGCACCTCTTAGGACAAGCTTTCCAATCTGTCCACATTCCTTCTGCAGATCACTTCCAAAAGCCCAAAGCCACAAGATCAGGGTTCTAGCAGCAACAGATGACCCCACTCCTGGTACCAAAACTGTTGCAGTCAGCTTTCTAGTTGCTGCGCAAAAAGAACCCAAACAAAAGCGGCTTGTGGAAGGAATGGGTTTATTTGGCTTACGGACTTGAGGGGAGACTCCATTCTGGCAGGGAAAACGATGGCATGAGCAGAGGGCTGGACATCACCTCTGCCACAGCACTGCAAACAGCGGCAGGGAGGTGTGCCAAACTCTGGCAAGGGGGAGCTGGCTTATAACCCCATAAGCCCACCCCCAACAACACAGCTCTAATGAGGTTCTAATTCCCGAATTGCCATCAGCTGAGGATCGATCAGAACACATTCAATTGTTTGTGGGGGACACCTGTATCAAACCATGACAGTAACCTAATCTGGAAAGATGGTTCCAGATTTCTTGAAATTATGCCTCCATTTCCTCGTGGCTGCGCTGACATTCCCATTGCCTTTGGGGTCGTTGGGTCTGATCAAACTGCAGCTGCCGTGTCTCTCCATAAGGTCTCACCTTCCAAGGTCTGGGTGACAGTGACAACAGAAGTAGTCGTTGCCATCGTCAACCCTGTGGTTGTCCTTATTCTAGAAGTGACTGAGATCCGTGGTGCTATGGGCACGTGACTCACCAAAAATCAAGGTGGGGAAAAAGAACATGCTGGCAGTGGGACAGATGGCTCAGTGGTTAAAGGTGCCTGCTTGCAAAGCCTGCCAGCCTGAGTTCGATTCTCTAGCACCCATGTAAAGCTGGCTGGACATTTGTTTGTAGATGTAAGAGGTCCTGGTGTATGTATGCATGTGTGCATGTACACACACACAAATTAAAAAGAAAATAAAAGAACACACTTGGAAGCCAGGTGTAATGGCATAGCCTTTACTTTTAGCACTCAGGAGGCAGAAGTTGGAGGAGTGAGCTCAAGGCCATCCTGAGAATACATCGTGAATTCCAGGTCAGCCTGGGCAAGAACAAGCCCCTACCTCAAAAAACAAAACAAAAATCAAAATAAGGGCTGGAGAGATGGCTTAGCGGTTAAGGAGTTTGCCTGCAAAGCAGAAGGACCTGAGTTCAATTCCCCAGTGCCCATGTAAAGCCAGATGCACAGGGTGGCCTGTGTGTCTGGAGTTCATTTGCAGTGGCTGGAGGCCCTGGCGCACCTTCTCTCTCTCTCCCTCTTATTCTCACTCTCAAATAAATAAATATTTAAAAAAATAATAATAATGAAAGAACACACTTGGTGAGTAGTTGATTCCAAAGCCTTCTTGCTCACATTAGCCAGTGTCCCCTCCCCGTCATCTGTGGCCTCTCAAGGTGGGCTTTGTGGGCAGGCCCGGGAGCTCAGTGGTTAGCACAGCCTCTGTAAGACAGGTGCTCCCACACTGTGACCTCCTCTGAGTTTGCTACAGGGGCTCAGAAGGGCCAGACTTGGAGCGGCATTTTCACACAGCGTGGTGTTTACTCTCCTGTCTCCCTGCCCGTGGCGGTCCCCATGGCCAAGGCCTCTCCCGAGGGCCTCGTTTGCCCATCTGATCCGGGATGGTCGTGGCTCGGGGTGATTTACCACTTGCTTAAGGACACATAGCCAGGAAATGGCAGAGCTCCGGAAATGGTACCCGATCTTTTGACACCATTTGTCTGTCGTCCCAGTGACTAAGTGGGTGGCGCTCAGCATGTGGAAGATCACTGAGAAAACGGGGTGTCAGGAGGGAAAGGAGGACTCGCTGGGGAGACGCAGGTGTGGTTTTCCTCTGAATCTTCTCTCCTGACACCATGGTTTTCTGTATGCCTCACAGAAGGACTGCTTTCAAACGGGGTTTGCACTCAGATGAGAATGACCGCTGACCCACAGGTCCTGAAAGAAGACGGAGCAAGTTAAAACCAACCTATAGATCCCAGAAAAATAGAACTCCTGCCTCTCCTTTCTTTCTTGTTGGGGGTGGGGTATTTTCAGGCAGGAAGGTGGACACACAGAGCCAGGGAATGATGGATGTGACCAGAGTGACTCTAAGTTTCTCCCTTGGAAACCACTGGCGGGACTGGCCATTCTGGGGTGTGTCCCCCATAGGGACAGCCGAAGATTCTGTGACACACTCTATCTTCCTGTGGGGCATTTCCTCTGCCTTAGACCCATTCATTTATTGGAGAAGCTCCCCCATAAGGAAACTTGGCTAATCCCTGCTCAAGAAAAGAGTCACGAGAAAACATGAAGATGGTAAGATGAGTCTTACATAGATCAGTAATGTGACATACGCAAATGAATTAAACTTGTCCATTTCAAAATATCCGGTCAATTCATATATGTAAGAAACAAGCCTAAAACTCAATAATCCAGATGAACCAATATTAACTGAAAGCGAGGTGCCCACAGCAAAAAGACCAGCAGGGTGGGGGACATGTTCAGTGGATCAGGTGCTTGCTCCTGAAGCTGAGTGCCCAGGTTTGATACCCAGACCCCTTGGGAAAAGCCAGAAATCGTGGTGTGGTGCGATTCTGCAATCCCAGCGTGCTGATGGTGGGGGAGGGGAAGAATGTCCCAAGCTTGTGGCCCTTGAAGCAGAGAACAGCAGAGAGAGATCGAGAGAGAGAAAAGCCTGCATCCAATGAGGTGGAAAGGCAGGGGTCCACCTGAAAGCTGCCCTCTACCCCGACCACCCATCCCATCCAGCATCAATATTTTCTCTTAAGGCTTTAAAAATACTTCTGTTATATCTCTTTGAAATGAAGCCATGCATAAGCTCTTTTTAGAACTGCTCTCTTTTTGAACCACATTGTATAATTTAAATTTTTTCGGGTCCATTTGTGCAAATGAAGACAATTTTTTTTTGTTCTTTGTTTTAAGTCGCCTTAATTTTACTCCTCCCATCGAATTTGTGCTGGAGGAAATTTACCTCGGAGCCATTGCCATGGTAACTAGAGAGCTGTCTTAGTGGAGCAAATCCATGCATAAGTAAATGGGGATGGATGTGATATAGAGTAGCTATATTCACCCGAGCGCTTATCAGCAATTGGTTATATTAAAAGCCCCCGTGACATTCTGAAGGCAGATCTGGTCATGCGAAGCATCCATTCGAAGCACCCCTTGAATCAACTGTGAAGGCTGAATAAACCCGTCTGCTCATGGTTACCTCTCCTGAGAGCTTGCCTCCGAAATGGCCCCGTGTTACCCAGACCTGCAAGCATGACCCTGCTCATTCCTACTGGGGTTAGTTTTCGTGATCAATGCAACACAGAGCTGATGACTGAAGTTCCCTTCCAGTATGAGGTTATTCAAAAGCTGTGGCAGAAGCCAAGTGTGGTGGCACATGCCGTTAATCCCAGCACCTGGGAAGCATCTCTGTGAGTTCGAGAAGACCCTGAGACTACATCGTGAATTCCAGGTCAGCTCCAGGCTAGAGAGAGTCTACCGAGGAAAAAACAAAACAACGAAAAGGCTGTGGCTGGACTGGAGAGATGGCTCAGCAGTTAAGGTGCTTGCCTGCAAAGCCTAATAACCCGGGTTCAATTCCCCAGCACCCACATAAAGCCCGATGCACAAAATGGCACATGCAGCTGGAGTTCATTTGCAAGGGCAGGAGGCCCTGGTGTGCCCTCTCTCTCTCTCTCTCTCTCTCTCTCTCAAATCAATCAATCAATTTTTTAAAAGGCTGTGACTTTCATCTCTAGATCACATCCTGTGGGAAGGGAGCTATGTGTCTTGAAGCTAGCAGTCAACGGGCAGTGTCATGTGACCACATACTGAGGTATCTGTCCAGTGGTCTGACCTGCCAGCAGCCATGTGAATGAGCTGGACAGATCTTCTGTCCACTGACCTGTAGAGGTGACTACAGTCCTGGCCAGCTGCGTGACCTCACCTTCATGAATGTCTTGAGCCAGACCACCCTGGAACTGCTCTTGGGTTCTGTCACACAGAGAGAAGGAGATAAGAAACAACTTTGTTTCTTTTTTAAAAAATATTTTATTTATTCATTTTCAAGCAGAGAGATGAGAGAGAGAGAGAGAGAGAGAGAGAGAGAGAGAGAGAGAGAGAGAGAGAGAGCGCACCAGGGCCACCACCTTGTGGGTCTGGCTTATGTCAGTCCTGGGGAATTGAACCCAGGGCCTTAGGCACTGGAGGCAAGTGCCTTAACCACTGAGCCATCTCTCCAGCCCACAACTTTGTTTCTTAAGCTGCTAATGTTTGAGGTAATTTCCTGCAGGAATAAATGGCCAATATGCCATTTTGTTACAAAATAAAACATACACTATAATATACATCATAACAGGAAACATATCATCAAAGTCAATGGAATGGAATGGAGCTTCACTTGGTAAAGAGCCTCCTGGGTCTCTCCCCATAAATGCAATCCTCCCTCACCAGGCTAACCTCTCCTTGGCAGTGAGCTCGGCTTGCTCAGCCTTGCCTCCCTGATACCAGAGCTCGCACACAGCACGTGCTCAGTGACCATGTCCTGGACTGTGGGCTCAGTGGCCCAGTCAGCCTGGGTGACCCTCCCTTCAGCAAACACCAGGCTCTGGAAGGAGCTTTTCTCTGGAGGTTCTTTACATCATCAAATCACACACTTGCCTCTGTTCCTAAACACTTAATAAAAAGGAATGAATTATTAATGCGTACAATGTGGGTGAATCTTAAAATACTTGTGCTTAGTGAACAAGTTAAGAGAAAAATATACCTGCCTAAGGTGATCCATGTTCAATGTTAGATAAGACAAACTGGTCTATAGTGGCGGGAACCAGACCACTGGTTGCCTGGAGGGTGGGCATAAGAAATCTTGGGAGGAATGGCTGTGTCTAAAATACCAAATAAAAAAGTGAGCTGTCACTGTGAGATTAAATACACGAGGTCATCAGCTTAACAGGAAGAAAGGTTTCTTTTGGCTCGTGGGTTCAGAGCATTGGGTCCATGGTCAGCTGGCTCTGTGGTTTGAGCCATGCAGAAGTGCCCAGCGCAGGTCTGGGTCCCCTGAAGGGGCACCTTTTCTGATGACCTAACTTCTTCCAATTAGCCCTTTCTTTTTAAGGATCTCACCACCTCCCAGTAGCACCCCAGTCGAAGGATCAAGCCTTCCACCCACGTACCTTTGGGACGCTCATGACCCAAACTAGGCAGCGAGTCTGGACCGATCTCTTCTCTCCAAATCCTGGGATTTCCACTACTCTACATCGGCTTTCTGTGAATTCCTTCCATGGATTCTTAGTCTAGCTTGTGTTTCTAAAACAGAGTAGCCCTGACTGAGTAATTTATAAAGAAAGGAGGTGCATTTATTTACAGTTGTAAAGGCTTAAAAGAATGGACAGTTCCAGGAGAACCTGGCTGGATACTAGGCTATCCATGGTCCCCTGTCACAAGGACTGATCCAGACGACCCATGGAGGAGGTTACCCAGCGGAGTGGGGAGGGGAGGGCAGCGGGGAATTGGGGATGACAACTCATTGTTTGCCCACTAAATATTGTAACTCATTATGGACAATAAAAAATAAAAACAAACAAACAAACTCCCAACAAGGGCCTTGTACTGCTGCTGGATGAGGGGAAGGGGGGAGGGAGGCTCCCTCATTAGGTACCATAAACCCTCCAGGGATGACTTCAGGTACACAGCAGAACGGCAGAGGTTCTGTGCAATAATCACAGCATTTGCATGTGAGGGATTGGAGCACGTTGGTGTCATGAAGGACGGTTCTGGACAAAGTGCTCCTCAGGTCCTGAGCTATCACTGGGTTCTGGTCCATCTTCTCCTCTAAGACCATCGCCCTAAGTGTGAAGTCCTCAGAGTCACACAGCTGAAGGCTATTCTTCATCATCAGGTGATTTTCCCAGGGCCCTGCCAACCATACAGAGGACATGGGCACTGCCTCGAGGTTCCTCCCTAATCTTACAGAGCTAAAGGTGTGCAGAGCCATCACTGTTAGTGTGGATGGTCAGCAGGACTGAGCCTCTGTCCATGGTCCCTCCCTGCCTGGCGCTTGACCCTCCTCCTGTGGGATCCCATCTTGGCCCTGGACTTTCAATAGACAATGTAGAGCTGGTGCATGTCTTAGTGGGCAGGGAGGGTGCTTGTGTAGCTTATGCAACACCCTGGAGTCCATCCTTAGCACCACAAACAAGTGAGGACAAAATCAGAAGATGCAGGTGTACACAGCCCTGCATGGACCTTGGTCCTGGGGAAAGTCAGATTTTATATATATGTGTGTGTGTGTGTGTGTGTGTGTGTGTGTGTGTGTGTGTGTGTGTGTTAGTGGTATACCAGTATATTTGTAGATTGGTGTAGATATATATTGGTGTCTTTATATCAGATTTTAGTCATCAAATCCAGTTGTGGACTAATCCGACAGGACTAGAAACATGTAAACAACCTTAACCATGTGAGTATGGAGCTTGTCCGGACTCAGCACACTATCCACTTGCAACCTTCGTTCATTGACATTGTCACTGTGGCCTGTTCCAGTCACTTTCCAGTGACATCCACTCTCAATTAGAAAAAACAATGATTATTTAGGGTCTGTGGCCACTTTTAACAAGACTTTTGAGAAGTCATGATCAAAGGCAGGGCATGTAGCTCAGTTGGCAGAGTGCCTAGCACGTGTGAGAGCTTGGATTCAATCCCTTGTAGTACCAAAAACTAACTAACTAACTAAATAAATAAATTTCACAGCCCAACCTCTTAAATTTTTGCAGCAAGTGTTAGAAATGGTTCAACTTAACGTGAGGTTAGTTCAAGACCATGTGTGGTTTTTGAGCTGAGTTTGGCACAGTCAAGCGGTTATCTAACCCTGCAGAGATACATTAGACAAATGGAAGGACTTAGACATTCAGTCACCTCCGTGATTACAAAGAACTGTCACAGGAAGGGCAGGAGATCTCGCATAATCCTCCGGTTTCTATTCTGCATTAAAGTTTCCCAGCTGTGTTTCCATTGAAACTGTCATAACAGCCAAATGTCCCATCATACAGACATGCCACCTGTCCCCATGAGATAGGGAGAAGCTCCCTGGGCTTATCACCTCTTTGTTTACCTTTGCCCTTCATAAAAGTCTATGCACCATGGGGCTGAAGGCTTTTTCTTCTCTTGACCAGAGAAGCCTGGGAATATGATACAGTTTTCCAAGCTGCCCTCTTCCCAGATGCCTAGAGCTTCCTGTCCAGGGCCTTGGGAACCCTGGCTTTTCAAGCCTGGGCTTCACACCAAGCATCCCTGCACCTGTCAGGGGTTTTACTGGAGAACTCTCAGAGGAGAAGTCTACCTCAGCCCTCCTTTGAGCTGACGAGAACAATTGGTTAATCAAAGCAGAAGAGAATCGGAGAAGCTGACCACTTGGCCACATGTTTTGCACGAACAGGGAACCCATGGGTCCCCAGGTAGTAACAGATTGTTTTTGTTCTCATCCAATGGTCTAGACTCTTTGAAGGGAAGACATTCCAAGAAAAGCATGGTTACCTTGCAAAATAAACAGAATAGTTTGAGGCAAACAGGGACATCTTTCCAGTCCAAGCCAAATCACCTTGAGCAAAAGGAGGAAAAACCATGACAGAGACTGAAGACTGAAATCACACATGGACGCAGATTAAATGCAATGTGGGGTCCTAGGAATGGAGAAAGAGCATCGTGGAGAGAATGATGGAAACCGGAGCGTCTGTGGGTCAGCCAGTGCTGATGTGCTGATGTTAGGATTGTGCTGAGGGTCAGGGGACTGGGCCCAGCAGGAGCACCTGTGCTGAAGCGTTTGAATGAAGGGCAGCACAGAAACAGTGGGTGGCAAGGTTAGAGTAAGTAGCCAGGCAAGAGCAGGAGGGAGGAGGTGTCTTGTACGGCCATCTATCTCTCTTGTAGTTGGGAACATCCTGACCAGGTAGGCACGGAGTCAGATGTGAGGTAACCATGGCAACTACAGCTGGATCTTGGTAGCTGTGTCTCCTTTGGGGTTTGGTGTTACTGAAGCTGTAGTTAAGCTCTTCCCACCACATTCAGAACGAAGGTGTCAGGGCACTTTCTCAATGACCAACATACCCCCAACCAAAGTCCTGAGAAGAACACAGGGGTATGCTAGTCCTGGGGTACCCATGTGTCGCAGTCAGCCACACGCCGCTGGGATGAATCTCCAAACCAGGCACAGTTTATGGGAGGAAACGATTTATTTAAGCTACAGATCCAGGGGAAGTCCCATGAAAGTGAAAGAGGCTGGTCCTCTTTCACAGGTCTGAGCAGAGAGAGAAACCCATCACCTACACCATACACATACTAGCAAACAGGCAGGGGGGCCAAAGAGAATTTCTTCTCCTTTATATAGGCTTAGGGTGGGGGTCTTGCAACCCTTCCCCAGACTTAATGGCTTCCTGAGTCTCTGGAATTTCCTTCCTGCACTGCCTACACAGGAAAGGATGTTTAGTTCTAGCTCCCCTGAGCTTCCTTACATCCTGCCCCCTACTGAGAGGTTGCCTTCCTGTGAACATCCTTAGAGACCCCCCAAAATTTCTTTTTTTAAAGATTTTTTAAATTTTTTTATATTTTATTTATTCATTTTCAAGCAGAGAAATACAGAGAGAGAGAGAGAGAGAGAGAGAATACCAGGGCCACCGCCTTGTGGGTCCGGCCCACATGAGTCCTGGGAACCGAACCCGGGGCCTTAGGCACTGGAGGCAAGTGCCCCAACCGCTGAGCCATCTCTCCAGTCCCCCCCCAAGATTTCTTGAAAGGTCAAGTTGACAACAAAACCTAACCATCACACCATGGTAGAGTGAGAGGAGACTAAGGTGGTACCCAAGAAGGGAAACTTGACAATGACAACAAGGGAGAAAGCAAACCTAAGAAACTTCCAGAAAACCCGCAATCTCGAAACAATGGGCTGCCACTCCTTCTCTGGGTCAGCTTTCTCTGGAGCGTGTTTAGCTTTGCTTTACTAAAGACATTTCTGCTTACACTGTCTGTGCCTCTCAGAAAAACTCTTTCTTTGGTAAAGATGAGAACCGAGGACAGACCTTCCCCTGATCTCAGTCTTCTCTAGGAAACACTCCAGTGAAGCCTGAGCTGCCGCTCTGCTTGAAGGGAGGGCAGGATGGACACGGAGGGACGGAGAGCGGAGTTATCCAAGAGTTACTGGGTCCTCTGCATGACTGACGGCTGCTAGACCAGGGTGAACTTGCAGCCAAGCCAGATGGTCTCTGAGAAATGGGAAGAGAACCAGAAGCCCAGAAGTCGACACAGGAGGTGCACCTGTGGAGCCGTGGGAATAGTGCAGAAGGTACAGGTTGTTTTTTATTCTAGGAAAACACTGGCACAGATAATCAGATTTAACAGGAGAAGAGGTCACAGCCAGCCAATGGTGGCCTACCCTTGACCCCTTTTCACGATGCAATGGCTCCCACTCTGCTTCAAGCCATTTCTTAGTCAGTGGTGAGAGAATGAACGTTTCCCTCAGGTCAGGAAAAAAAGACAGGAGCCCTGCTCATAGCAGAGCCATTCAGCACCGTGCTGGGAACTGTAATCAGCTGTGTTGTTTCCAGTACATTCTCCATACTGGTCACATCACATGATCAACATCTCTATCTGCTGATGAGTGGATAAGCAGAGTGTGATGTATCCATATACCTAGGTAGCATTTAACTATAAAAAAGGAATGAAAGGCACTTATGAACCAAATTACAGTGTTTTGGTTAAGGATAGACCACATGTCCCATAAGATCACACATGATGAAGCTGACAAGATGGTCATGGATCCTCACAGCATCCCTCACACAATGGTGGCAATGCTGTAGCCAGTATCCTCTGGGCCACCAGTGGTATCAAAGTCTAGTGCATGTAATTACAGATGGTCTGGAGAGCAAACAGGGACACATGCGGAAGAGGGAACAGCTTGAAGGGCAGTGACACAGCATGATCCCAACTGTTGCAGTCAGCTTCCTAGTTGCTGCGCAGAAAGAACCCAAGCAAAAGCAGCTTATGGAGGAATGGGTTTATTAGGCTACAGATTCGAGGGGAGACTCCATCCTGGCAGGGAAAATGATGGCATGAGCAGAGGGCTGGACATCACCTCCGCCACAGCAAACAGCGGCAGGAAGGTGTGCCAAACTCTGACAAGGGGAAGCTGGCTTATAACCCCCATTAGCCCGCCCCCAACAACACAGCTTCATCGAGGTTGTAAAACCCAAACTGCCATCAGCTGAGGATCGATCACATTCATTTGTTTGTGGGGGACACCTGGATCAAACCATGACACCAACAGAGTTTGTAACTCAGCCATCTCCCAGGGTGAACACCGACTGGAGAAGCACACAGCTGAAAGGGAGCTTGCCTTTCATTAGGAGGGAAGGTAGATCTGCTGGCTGTCAAGGTTATAGGCAAAAAGTTCAAGTAGTAGGTAACTCATTAAGGATCCTAGAGAAAGCACATCTGGGGATTGCTTGTAAGGAAGGTTCATAATCAAAGGAGTTTACACCTAAATGGCTGTCACTGGCTTACTCGTTTACTGTGTGGTGCTTTCCTTGGCTTGTTTAGGGTGCACTGTACAAGCACTGTGTGTACAAGGAAATTTCACCTGTAGGACAGTCTACCGTGCTATCCTGGCAGCAGCCGACGCATGCTGTTTTCCACCTTTCTTAGTTACATCTTTTGCTCTTGTGCCTGGTTTAGTCCTGTGCTGTTTGTTCATTGTGACCACAAGAGAACTCTGTGCACCATATAGTCTGGGTATGTACGTCACTGCACCATCTAGGTTTCTGTAAATATACTCAATAATGTTTGTACAGTGAAAAATCACATAATGGTACATTTCCCAGAATATATCGGTGTGACATGTGACTGGGTTGTCACTTGCTACAATCCAGATGAGTTTAGAAACATTATATGAAGCGAATGAAAGCAAACACAGAGGTCCACGGTTGTCTGATTCCACCTATATGAACTGTCCAGAGTAATCAAATATACAGAGATAAAAGGTGCCACCTTGTGCATTTGGCTTTATGTATGTACTGGGGAATCAAACAAGATTCATTAGGCTTTTCAGGCAAGTGTTAAGCCATCTCTCCAGCTCCGAGTATTCTTCTTTAACATTTAATTCTGGAGCATTTCAAACCTATGCAAAAATAAGTAGTACAAAAACCCTCCTGAGCCCATGACTCAGGGTCAACATCGGTCATGTTGGCATTGACCCCATTCTACAGGCAGTGAGACTGAGGTACAGAAAGTGAACAACAGTCCCAAGGCCACACAGCCGGCTGTGTTAATCTTTTTCTTCTCAGTTTATCCTTAAAATAACTTAATTTTGTGAAAGAGGAAGCTGACAGAGTGAGCAAACTGGGAGGTGGGAATTGACTTGCTTCCTGGGGCTCCCAGGACCCTCCATGGCAGAAAAGCTGCAGGCTGTTGGCTTACCCACCTCATATGAGCTGTCTCTCCCTTCGAAGGTCCTGCCCTGAGGACTACATCGCCCTTCAGCAGAAGCAAGTGCTCCAGTCCAGTCTGATCTGACTGGGTAGAGTGAAGAGGTGGATTGGGGTTTTAAGCGATGAAATGGTATCCCAGAACCCTGGTGAGGATGATCACCTTCCTGAATCACACAGGGCCCCTGGGCCAGTGTATCTGAATTCCCCTCCCTCTGTCCCTCATCCCTGCCAGCCTCTCTTCCCCCACCTTCACTTTATTCTCCCTTCCCTCCCTCACTGTCCTGGCCCAGTGCCCTGAGGTGGAGACAGTTTGCTGACCACCAACCTTTCTAGTTTATTGCAGGCTCTAAGCCAGGTAACAATCAGATAGATTGAGCTGTCCCATGTCTTTTGACCACCATTGGTGTGATGATAAAACTCCCCAGTAAAAGGCTCTGAGGGCCCTGACCTCCTCTCTGCTGGGTGTTTGAAACATCTGCTGGCGCCATTCAGTCTCCAGTCTAAGTTGGGTCAGTGATTTGAATCTCCAAGGAGGTGGGATCCGTTCTGACAGCGTCTGTCTGCTGAGATTTTAGAGGGATGACGCTATGCTTGGGTTGCTGGGTTATTTTTTTTTTTTTTTTGAAGCTGGAGAATTCGCTATGGAACTTAAACTATGCATTTCTGGTTATTGACTCATAGCCAAAGGATTAAAGTGGCCGAATATTCAATGCATTCCTAGCCAAAGTTGGAAACAGGGGCCTGGTAGAGTTGAAGGGTTCCTTGCTTCCAGGAAGAGGCACTTAGTTTTTGTCAGGCACCCTTACTGGAATACTAGAGATCGGACAGACAAATGTGACTTATGTTCTAGAAGATTTCATGTCAAAGTGTGTCCTACCTGCCCGCGGGTCTGTCACGGGGAGGGCCCTAGGAGAAGGGGTGAGAATGGGTGGGAACAAGAGACGGGAGAGAGTGGAGCAAGACGGATTCCGATCAAACTCATTTTATTACAAGCAGGCAGCATCTTATATACAGGGGAGCAAGGTGGTAACTGGGAATTAGCAACCTGGTTGCTAGGTAACTTGGTCACAGGAAAAGTCATGTGATCTCTAGGAGGAAAGCCTGCAGGAGGGAGAGAGAAGGTTTGGCAGAGAAGATAGGAACTTAGCTTTAGTTAGTAGGAGGAAGAGCAGAGACCTGCAAAACAAATGTTGACGCATCTTATGGCACGAACGGCTCCCCACAAAAGTGAAACATATTTCAGGTATGTTCTATGAGGTACGTCATCTAGTTCTTTTCAATGTGTTTTCCCAAGTGAATGGTATTTCTTGCATTGCTCAAAAATTGTACCGAAATGGCCAAGGGCCGAGCTGTGCAGAGAAGTAGACCCAATGCCAACACTTCAGCTGTGTGACTGGGTGATTTATTAAAGTGCCCTGTGGAACAGTTCTTTTGATTGCAAACTGAAGAGAAGGCCTCTCTAGGAGCCTCCGTGGGATCATGTATGTAAGGAGCTCAGCCAATCCCCAGGCTGCAGGAGACACAGAGAGGGGACTCATGCCTCATTGCTTAACAGACATGCTTTTCTATTGAAATGAAACAGATGGATGTTCTTCAGAGGAATGTCTGTTGAGAGCTGAAGGTTTTCCTTTGTCAGAGTAGAGGATGGCGCGGAGGAGACAATTTAGTCAGCACGGTGCTTGTCTTGCAATGAGGGCCTGAAGTCAGTTCCAGAATGTCATGTAAAAGGCCAGGTGTGGTGGTGCTTGCTTGTAATCCCAGTGCTGGGGACGCAGAGACAGGCCCGACCCTGGGGCTTGCAGACCAGCCACTCTAGCCTACTTGGTGAGTTCCAGGCCAATGAGAGACCCTGTCTTAAAAAAAGGTAGGTGGTGGGTTGGAGAGACGGCTCAGCAGTTAAGATGCTCACCTGCAAAGTTGAAGGACCTGAGTTCAATTCCCCAGCGCCCACGTAAATCGAGATGAACAAGGTGGCTCATGTATCTGGAGTTCATTTGCAGTGGCTGGAGGCCCTGGTGCTCTCATTCTCCCTCTCTCTCCCTTTCTCTCTCTCTCTCTCAAATAAATAAATAGACAAATCATTTTTTTTTAAAAGCTGGGTGATGGCTGTCAGCAATGACATTTGAAGTTCCTTTCTGGTCTCCATAGACTCACATGTGAATATGTATCCCCCTCACATGAACACACACACACACACACACACACACACACACACACACACACACAAGAATGGAGGGCAAGAGAGACCGGTTCAGTGGTTAAGAACACTTCCTTTGCAAGCAAGAGGAAGCCTGGAAGTTTGCTTTGAGTTCAATCCCCAGGATCCATACAAACATCTGGGCATGCCCACACGAATCTGTAACCCTAGTCCCATGGGGGAGGGGCAGACACCCTGAGAACCACCAGAGCTCATAAAAAAATGGCAAGCTTTTGGGTCAGAAAGACACTCTGGATTAAATAAGAACAGATGGAAGAGTGAGAGAGCAGGACACCCCACGAGCTGCTCCGTCCATCACAGGTGAGCACACCCTGCCACACAGGTGAGTTCTAGGGGTGCTGCATGGGCACCTACATATGCATCACCCAGCGCACACCACATCACACACACACACACACACACACACACACACACACACACACACACACACAGGCAAAGAACCAAAGACTTTGAGGGTGACATTCACTGGTCAGGTAAAGAGAGATGCTCCCGTTTGGGGCTCTGTTTCAGTGGGGGTGGACAGAGCATGCTCACAGGTCACTTGGCACTGTAGAAAAGCTTCACCCACCCCTGCTCGTCCCCCTCCTTGGACTCAGCCCCACACAATCCCCGGGGCAAGACATTTGCGGTCTCCTTCCCGATTTTTAAGTGATGCAGCTTCACAGTATCCTGGAAAGAAACCACGTGGTCATGTTCTGGGACTGTGGAAGTAGATGAACTGACTCAGCCACCTTCCAGCAGGTGTTCACATTTATACCCAGCTCACCTGGCAGGGAGAGCCTCTTTCTTGACTCCTGACTCAGCCTTCAGGAGAAACGGGTTTATAGTAGACGGTGAGAATTTATTGATATTATGTATGCCTCTCTCATCATGGCTGACCACGTTGTTTAGTAGCTTTGTTAACTTTTGTTTGTTTGTTTTGGGGGGTTTAAACTAAGCCAAAAAGGTAATCATTTCCCAGAGACAAGGAATTTTGGCTGGCTTTGGGCTGTAACTATTTGCTGTGATATAATAACTAGATTAGTCCTGACCAACATAGACTCGTTTGTTAGAACAATGGTTTCCTGCTGATGGACTGTTCCAGATGTTGTGGAAGCTGGGAGATGGGGAGCGGGGCTGGAGAAAGTAGCCACTCGGGAAGCAGAGGTAGGAGGATCACCATGAGTTCAAGGTCACCCTGAGACTACAGAGTGATTTCCAGGTCAGCCTGAGCTAGAGTGAGACCCTACCTTGAAAAGCAAAGCAAAACAAACAAACCAACAAGCAAATGAAAGAATACATTGCCTTCTTAAACAAGAGCCATGAGGAAAATAGCTCTGAAGGCAGGTCATGAGTTGACATTTGCCTATTAGATTGTGGTCTTGAGTCTAATAAAGAATATGCTTTTTATATCTCTGTAGCTAGAGCTTTGTAAGCTTTATCCACTGGTGAAAATATTCTCCTGATGAACTTTTAAACGACTACAGCAATATAGGTACACAAAATACTTGTATAAATCAAACATTTATTGATAATAAATTATTTTAAAACAATTCTTTGGAATACATAGAATTTTACTACTTGTTAAAGACAAAATAAAAGTAATACGACTTATTAAAGACCTGGGGAGATTGTTCAGTGGGTAAAGCACTTGACATGCATGTATGAGGGTCCCAGCACCCATGTAAATGCCAAGTGGGTGTAGCCACCCACTTGTAATCCCAGTGCTTGGGAGCT
>PVHP010039770.1:0-16272 GCA_004024765.1 Zapus hudsonius | reverse complement strand
TTTCTTGGTTTGCTGTTCTCTCCCAGTAGGAGGTATGGTCAGCCTATTCATGGCTGCAGACTGTGTTTCATGCCAGTGGTCTCTGTTTACTCCAGCTGTTGTTGATCAGCTTCCCTTGGAAGCTTGTGCAGTGCCTTCCAGCACTACACTAATTACCACGTGGGGGCTGGTTACCATTCCAGACCTTGAAGGGTCTCTCAATGCTGATCGATGGCATTCTGTGGTTTCTTCAGCAACAGGGTTTTTCCTCAGGTCCTAGGTCTAGTTTTAATGCTACTAGTGTGGCTAACTCTACAACATAAAATGAAGGTGTTGCAGTTACCTTCGTTTTGCTAACACAAAATAATTGACCAAAAGCAGTTTATGAGAGGAAAGGGTTTATTTCATGTTTACAGAATCCAGGGGAGCACCATCATAGTGGAAGAAGCTGGTTCACTTCATCAAACATCCACAGCAGATAGATGACAGCCGGCACCAGTGAAGACAAGCTGCCTCTATACACACACCTACGGGCTGGACTCAAGATCACCCCCCCCCAGTGACTCACCTCCTCCAGCAGGGTTCTGCCTGCTGGAGACTAAGTAGGAAGCTTAATCAAAAATACATGAGACTATGGGGAACATTTATATTCAAACCACCCAAAAAGTTATCTGGAAAATCAACAACATGCTGGGAGTGTATGGGTGGGCAAAAGAAATTATAAGTACAAAGTCTAGTTTTTGAGATTTCTGATGATTGTGGGTATGTATGTTCCACTGTTCAATGACCCAATGATCATAATGGTACAAATTTTAAAACTATGCCTCACTCTAATCTGTATCACTTGCAAAATGTGTCATATATTTTCTTATCCTCAGTTAGGTCCTTCCCACACAGCTGTCTGTCATTCATTTTATCTGTCTCTGAAGAAGAGAAGTGCATGAGTCATATATGTCAGGACTTTAAGATGTGATGCAAAAGAAGTGTGGGTGTTTGCAAAACCATGTTTCACTCACTCAACTAGGCAGGAGACCTTTTGGGGATGACTGACAATTTGTTCACTTAGCTCCATGTCTAACCTGAGTTTTAAAAAGCCACTTCTGCAAGGACTCTGTGTCAAAACAGCAGAGATGAATTGTAGAGAATTAAGTCCATACCAGAAAATATCTGTCATTGGGCCCTTTTGTCTATGTAGACTGCTCAATAAGAATATGGATAAATAAATGAGTTTTGTCTCGGAGTTTTCGGTCAAGGGTCAGACCTGCAATTAAAAGCAAAGTGCTTGTGGGCAAGAGATAAAATGCTGGGAAAGCAGAATGTAATGAAGCCGCTGTGTCTGCTGACATGTCTCAGCCACATTCAGTGAGAAGTATGCGAGAGGACAAGATGGTGGTAAAAATTCCTTCTCAAGTTGCTCAGGAGCAAGTTCCAGCCAGCAACGTGCTCCTTGCTTCCCCACCACTTTTTCTGATATACACCAGGTCTGGGAGCTGGTTTCAAAGAGCCTCCAAATGAAGTCTTATCATCTTCTAACCTATGCATGGGAATGCTCAATATGGGTGCTCACATGATGGAAACATAATCGGGGTATGTATTGGATTTCTACATTTTGCTCTCAAGGAAGTATATTTCCAGATTCCCACCTACAGAGGTCACTTGGCCATAAACCAGAAAGGTAAGCATGCAGTGGGTTCATGGCATTCTGAACCCATGCCCTTCCTCTGTCTGGGACCAGCTCTGCTGCTTCATTGCTGTGAAAGGACCATTCAGTAGAAATTTCTTCTGAGCAGGAGAGAGTGAAAGGGGATGAGGAGACATTGAGCAGATACTAGAAACTATAAAAGAGAAGAGTTCCTGGAAGAAGCATTAATTACTGAGCTGAGGAAAGGATCCTACTCCTATTTATAAAACCTGGAGACTCATTAGTGCAAAAACCTATTCAAGTTTTGACCCTAAATGCTTAATAAAATTCGTGTCTGAAGTCAGACATGGTTGTGATCATGTGATGCTGGCTATCTGCTCCTGCCATGCTTTTCCCGCCATAATAAACTCCTGTCGAGCTAAAGATAAGAATTTTCCTTCCTTAAGCTGCTTTTGAACAGGTATTTTTCCCCAGCAACAAGAAGGTGACTGATACACCAGGAAGGCAGGGAATTATGGGTTCAATCTCCAGCACCACAGAAAACTCAGCATGATGGCATATAACTGTAATGCCAACATTTGAGAGGTAGAAGCAGGTGGATATGAAATTCAAGGTCATCAGCTACATAGGGGGTTAAAGGCTAAACTGGGACACATGAGACCCTGTCTCGAAAGAAGAAAGGAAGGAAGGAATGAAGGAAGAAGGAAAGGAAAAAAGAAAGAAAAGGAAAAAGAGAAAAGAAGAGAGGGAGGGAAGAAGCAAATCAAGAAGAAAAAATGGTCCTTGCATATAGCAGAAGAGCTCTGAGGTAAGGTGAATATTGTGTCTGCTCGGAAGTAACGTTAATTAAAACAGTCTAAAGTCCCATCAGAACAGCATCTATATGGAATTCATCATACACAGTCTATAAACAGACTGGAGGAAGCATGCTGGGGCTGGGGGTAGCTTCTGCAGGCATTTTCAGGCACTTTTCTCAAGCAAGTAAACTTCTGAGCTTCAGTTTGCTGAAAGAGTAGTACCTACCATCCTCATGTTAGTAAGATTGTTAAGAACCAAACAAGGTTCCATCTTAGTCCGCTTGAGATGCTAAAACAAAATATCCCAGACAGGGATGGAACAAAGTCCTTTATCTCTTTCAGACTCCTGGAGGCTAGAAAATCCAAGTTGAAGGTGAAAAGAAGCTCTCTATGGAACTCAGATGGCTGCCTTCTGCTGTATTGTGTGTGTGTGTGTGGGGGGGGTGATGGAAGGAGGAAGAGAACCTTTATTTTTCTTTTGCAAACATGGAATTATAAGGAAATTTACAAATATGCTCTGCTCCGGTCTTCACCCTGTTGTACATAGGAAGAATAGCTAGCCTGAGTATTAACACAAGCTATTTAATCTAAGGCTCAATTTCTCCATTTGTAAAGGCAGATTATAATGATAATGCTTTCTTCAGCATAGTTGTAATGAAGTTTAAATCAGATAACATATGTTACATGCACACATTAGTTCTTATTAACACATAGTAAGAGCTTGATAAATATTGTTAGTGTTAAATGCTACTGAATGTTAAATATCTCTGTCATGTTTTGTTATTATTAGTATTATTATTAATCACAGATTTGGAATGCACGCCGAATCTCCTGACATGTGTTATTCTTCACAAAGAGAATGAATTCTAGCCTAGCAAAGCCAATTCACAGTAAAAAGTTTCTTACTTAACGATAAATCTCACTAGCTTTTTTTCCAACTGTGATTTTGGCATCTGAATAATAAAGTTGATGCCAGGGAAAAGCAGTCCCTGGACATACCCACCAAAAGGCATGGAAGTCTAGGACCCAGGATGTACAGCGCAGTGACTTTCAGTGAGCATTTTCCCTAACAGCTGAGTTTTCTGAAACAAAAGGGAATTTAAAGTTTAGTTTTGAAGCCATAGGTGAGCCACACTTCTACAGACAGCTCGGCCTCAGACAGTATAATTCTCAAACGGGCTGATTTACTTTCTTTCTGTTCTGTTTCTTGGTGTTTGGAATTGCTCCTTTACTTATGTAAAACAACAAACCAAAGTTGCCCGGTCAGAGCTGGCAGGGTTACCAGGTCATGTTCAGGGTTCAAGTTCTCTGCCACAAGCAGGCTGGCTGGTTGTTGCATACCCAGGCTCCTGGCTTCAGGAGAAAAAGTTAAGGGATTAACCCTGATGGGAGAATGATGGGCTCAGCAGGCCTGGGCTCCTTGCCAGAAGTCAGCCCCAAGTACAGACAGCAGCCAAGTCTGGGTGCTGGAGCTGCTGATAACAGGACCGGAAACCCATCAGAGACACCCACCCCCTTTTCTCTGGGCCTTGTCAAAATTACCTGCCAGAGACTCTGCTCCAGACAGGCACCTTCTTGTCAGCCTGCTCTGTAACAGAAAACAGCTGCTCTTGTGGGAGGTGGAGGTAGGAGTAGTGATCAGAATGGGGAAAGCACCATTCATAACTTTTCTGCTTGTGCCCATCAGAGAGTCACAATGACAGGGTGAGTCCAAACAGAAAATTCTAAGTCCCTGTGGAAATGATATTATCCTCTGCTAAAGGCCTGATAGGAACTCAAAGCTGCTTCATTTAAATCGCAGATGACTGTTGGTTCCTAATAAGGGATTTAGGGTAGCTCTGAGGTCTGCTTAACAGCATTTTGGATGGCAAGGACCTATGTACCAGTTTTGATCAGGCAAATCAGGCTGGGAGGAGGAGATGACTTCACCATCCCTTCTTTATCTGGGGTACTATTCCCCAGTGCTAGGAATGGTGCCTACCAGATGCCAAATACTCATAAACACTTGATGAAGAAATGATAAATGAAATACATGACCCACATTTTCTAAGGTGAGATAGAGGGTGATTCCTAAGTTTAACAGATCAGGGTTTGACTCAAGATTCTGTCATTTACTTGGTTCCACTGTCTTGGGAAGTTTCCTTAATATATCAAAGCCTTGTTCGGTAATACATAAAATGATGTTTGAACAGCTACTTCATATGACTTGAGAGATTAAATTAAATGTGAGTTGTTCATAAGTGTTCTGGCATAAAGCAGAAGTTCAATCAAAGGCTAAAGTATGGCCATCAGATTACAAATAATGTAATTATTGTATCAATACACATAAACAAGTTTCAGAAGTAATAGGAAAGGATAGATATAATACCATCAAGCACTATGTTAAAGAGCAGAGGTGTGAGTGGACACACCTTTTTCCTGAATTAAGTGGGAATTCCTCGAGTTGTTCCCCACTGAGTTGTTCCCCATTGAGAATTATCTGTGCTTTAGGGGATCTGTATATCGTCTTTATCATGTTGAGGTATGGGCCATCTATGCCTATTCTTTCTAGGGTTTTGAACATGAAGTGGTGTTGAATCTTATCAAAGGCTTTCTCAGCATCTATTGAGATGACCATGTGGTTTTTGTGGTTGAGTCTATTGATGTGGTGAATTACATTTATTGACTTATATATGTTGAACCATCCCTGCATCCCTGGGATGAAGCCAAAAAATGGGCTGACCTGGAGCAGATCTTACTAAGCGAACTCTCAAAAGAACAGAGAGTCAAATGCCGCATATTCTCCCTCATAGGTGGCTCCCAACCAGGGTGACTTTAAACTCTACACAGACCAGTCAAGAAAAGTGAGAGTTTTGGGGGAGAAGGGGATGACGTAAGCAGGAAGCTAAACCAAAAGTGGTTCAAAATCAGAAAATCCTTAAGGGCACACTATAACTTATTGTGCAAGTTGTGGGCTTCACCTGGCAAGAGGGGCAGTGAATAGAAGGAGAGAAAGTCTAAGCCTGCAGAAAATTGATCAGTCTGGCAAATCCTGGTCCTAGTCACAGGCTCCTTACTTCACTAAGCTGTTGACAAAGTGACCCATGAGGTCTCAAAAACAAGACAGGATTCTGTCAAAGCACTTGAATACACACCCCAGGTCTGAGGCAAGATCCTGTTGCTGAAGAAACCACAGAAAGCCATCTAGCAGCATCAAGAGACCCTGTGAGGTCCAGAACGGTAACCAGCCCCCCACATGGTAGTTAGTGCAGAGCTGGAAGGCACTGCATAAGCTGCCAGGGGAAGCTGGTCAACGACAGCTGGAGTAAACATAGACCCCTGGCATGAAACGAAGTCTGCCACCGGGAGAATTGAGAGCGGAGCCATGTGTAAAGAAAACAACAAAGAGGTCTTAGAAAGTAAAGTCATGATTTCTATACATTGTCTTTCTCTCCCTCTCTCCTTTCCTTTTTCTGTCTCCAAATAGAGCTTCCAAATGGCCTTTATTAATAATTCCATGATAGAAATGACACTGGAGGCTGAGAAAGAAATGGAGGAAAAGATGATATTGGGCTACGATGGCATATAACAATCATATGAATACAATATAATAATAATCAATACAACATCATACAATAATCAGGATTCTATGGTCCTAGCTCTTCTATATCATGAGATTATTTATTGTCTTCTCTTCATTGCTTCCAAGTCCCCTTTGCATTTCCATGTGGCTTCCTTTGTGTGGATATGACACCAACTCTTCTGATGGGATGTCAGACTTGACAGATCAGGGAAGATGGGTGATGAAGATAAGGAAATGATTCATGGCTGAGACTGGGCCTTAAAGGAATCCACCTAGGGTGAGAAGGGAGACAGCAAATCAGCACTTTGTCTTATTGGGCCTTATGTTTGGGAAGGACAAGAGGTGGGCAGTACTGTTATTACCTTGTGGTCATAGTTCCCATTGAAGACCCTTTGATAAAATAACACCCAGTTCTTCCTTCCGCTCAAAGCATTTGAATTTATCTTATCCAAAACTGAGAGGGATGTGTGGTTGGAAAAGCTCCTTTATGAAGTTTTGATTGACAACAACCCACCTAGTCTTAGACCAAGAACTATGGGTCCAGAAGCCCAGCAGGCCTGGGGAGATAACTCAGTGGTCAAAGGCACTTGCTCCACACATGTGAAGACCAGAGTTCAGATTGCCACCACCCATATGAAACAGCACAGAAAATGGCCCATGCATCTGTAATCCCAACTTCCCTATGGTCATGTGAGGCAGAGTCAGTAGAATCCTGAAGCTCATGGGCCAGATAGTGTGGCCCTTCCAGCAGCAAATAACAAGAGTAAACTTGTCTCAAACATGGTGGTAAGAGAAGACCAACACCCTCAGATTATCCTCTGATCTCCACATGAGTGCCATGGCACCTACATGACCAGACACATACACACACACAGACACACACACACAGAGAGAGAGAGAGAGAGAGAGAGAGAGAGAGAGAGAGAGAGAGAGAGAGAGAGAGAGAGAGAACATCAAACAATGACAAAAGTTTTCTGAGATCTCACTTCAGACCTTAGGAAGAAGCAAGTATAGTGTTCAGCCAAGATTAGAATTTGTTTCTATAAAATACTGTTACTCATCAACAAAGAAATAACATTCCTCTGTCAATGTCACTTTAATTCCTCTGTCAATGTCACATAAAGTGTACATGGGTTTATTGTGATTACCTAGTTTTTACAAGCAATACTGCCTCCCTCATATTTCAATTATATTGTGGCTTAAAAAATTCCTCTACCATTTTTTCTCTTATCATCTAAATAAAACCCTCCTCTTGGGCAATTACAAAGGAAGTCAGGTTGAAATTCTTAGCTCTGCTCTGAGGATTCACTTCATACTAAAGGTATCTACAGCAAAAGGCAGTACTTACTATGTGAACACTATTATCTGTAACTGTTTTGAAGGTTGTTTTATGATCACATTGTATGGTCAGCAGCATATAATATATATTGTATGGTCATACCAAATGTCACCTTCAGTAATCTTACTCATATTGGGTGAAGACATTGATGAGTGTTCAGTGTCTACTCTCCTGTTTGTACTAGTCCAGTGCCTTCTCCCTGAAGTGAATCCGATTGTCAGGAAACAGTAGATTGTGAAATCTGTCTTGTTATTGCATTTACTTGTAGAATTTCATTCAGCTCTACCCGGGATCAGATGATGTTCTGGCTGATGAGGTCAGTGTAATGCCAGACTGAGTCACTGGACTAGCCCTCTTCCAGAGAAAACTCAGGGCAATTCTAAGGAAGCTTTTCCTCCATGGCTTTCTCAGCCTCAAGGGCCGTTTCTATCACAAACAGCATCAGTTATCTGATGTGCAGCAGACAGAGCAGTTAGCTTCCTCCAAGGCACCATTCTGTTCAGCTGATTCAGCAAAACATTTGACTGTGCGTGTGTACATGCATGTCAATGCCTGGTGTTTCATGTGAACTTGAAGAAGGCAAAATCCGGAGCAGATTCTAAATTGTGACTCATGTGGGCCTCTGAAGGCTGCATGGAGCAGAAACTAAGTGATGATAAGCGTTGGAAATCCTCAAGTGTTCATGGATTGAGGGTCATAGTTGAGTCCTAGAACAGATACTAAAAAACAAAGTCATAAACAAAACAGGAATTGATAAATTTTTATGTAGGTAACACCTGGTAAAGGAATGGATTTAAAAAAATAAATGAATGACATAATTTATGTGTAGACTATCATCAAAGGAAATCAAATACCTTATGGTTTAATTTCCATTATGCTTGTATTTCAGTGTCATCTCTTGACCCTTGGTCTTTGACCTCATTCATTTCCCTTTCCTTGGCTCTGACTAAACATTGTGTGTGTTTTATCTAACCAATCAGGTGATGAAAAATATTTTAATAAAGGTGAATGAAAGGTGATAAATGCTTTATTATAATAAAGACATTATCAATCTTTGATAGGAATTGTTTTTATGATTGCATTAGTTAACTGTAAAAAGAAATCATTAAAACATTGCTATACATTTTACTTTCTTTTAGATAGGTTCCTAGAGTTTGTAATTAGTGAAATAACAACCAAAAACCCTAAAGGCTAATCCATGATATTATAGGCATTATATCATAACATATATTTTCTTTCCTAATTTATTAATATCAAAACAAAGGACTAAAGAGGCATGGATGTTAACATGTGAAATTCTCCTCAATGTGAATGCCAGAATCTGTTCATAATGTCAATTATAAGCATTCCCCAAACAGAGATTTGACATGTTTTATGCTTATCAATCAAGATATCAGAGAATTGGACAGGTATGGATATACATACCTATAATCCCAGAATTTGGAAGGCAGGGGCAAGAAGACTAGGAATTCAAGCTATATAGCAAGACCCAGTCTCAAAATCTAAACCAAAATCAAACTTTTAAAAGATATAACAAAACTGTATTTGCTGTGTGTGTATGTATGTAAATTTTTACTTTCAACATACTTTTAGTTTCCAATAAAATGGAATCCTACAAGAAAAATTCAACAACACAAACATGTGTCCTGGTTGGCCAAACATTGCTATCATTTAAAAATGAAAGACAGTATTCTAAAAATAATCATAATGTTTTGGCAAATGATGTTTTGGCATCATAGTGTTTTGGTATCAGCAGAAACTGGGCAGACTTGAGCATATCACTTTACATTCTTTATAGCTCGTTACATTTAAGAACAAAATAACTGGTGACACCATTTTTCTTATATCAACATTCAAAGCCCTTATGTAATAGATACCTTGAGCTGATGTGTGGAGCATTTACAAAGTGCCAGTCAAGCTATATTCTGTCATGTACTCTTTTAACAACAATATAGACTAGGTATATTACTTTTATTTTCATTTATAGATGAGAAAAGTGAGGGTTGGAGGGAGGTGATTAACAGGTATTTAAAATCCATACTAGAGGGCTGGAGAGATGGCTCAGCGGTTAAGGCACTTGCCTCCAGTGCTGAAGGCCCCAGGTTCAATTCCCCAGGACCCACATAAGCCAGATCCACAAGGTGGTGGCCCTGGTGTTCTCTCTCTCTCTCTCTCTCTCTCTCTCTCTCTCTCTCTCTCTCTCTCTCTCTCTCCTTGAAAAATGAATAAATATTATTAAAAAAAATAAATAAAGTCTTTCTAAAATCCATACTAGAATACATATATATGTTGTGTGTGTGCTAGGAATTATAGGACTTACTACCAGTTGTGTATGTCTCCTTAGACTATGATATACTCTGTTATTTTAGCTGGCAAAGCACTAGCTTAAAGTAGGTGGGAAGAGTAGAATTAAAGCAAGTCTAAGAGAGGATATCCCATAATGCAAGCACACAGCACTTTGCACTTAGGAAGCAATCATGCACTAAAGACCTGGAGGTTTCTATGTGTTTGCAAAGGCACAACCACTTACCCTTCCCATCCTCCAGGACCCTGTGCTGTGCTGTGTGCTGCACCTGAGTGAGGAGGCAGGACTCATAAGGAGGCTGTGCCACTTATTTACATTTCATATGTTATGCACAACGCTGTACATACAACCCCTGAAGGAGAAGGTGATAACCTCAGCAAGTGTTGACATGTAAAACTGTGGATTAAGGTTAAGTTTGCTGAGAATTATTTTTGAACATGTCCTTTTAAAAACTACGTTTGGTGTTTTTTTATAATTCCAAAGTAATGGTTAAAATTTTCAGCTGGTGTGTGGGGCAAGACTTTAATCCCAGAACTGAGGAGGTAGAGCTAGAAGGATCATCATGAGTTGTTTGAGGCCAACCTGAGACTACATAGTGAATTCCAGATCAGCCTAGACTACAGTGAAACTCTACCTCAAGAAGAAGGAGGAAGAAGAGGAGGAGAAGGAGGAAGAAGAAGAGGAAGCGGAGGAGGAAGATGACTTCATACATGCTTACAACCAAGAGAAGACCAGTGGCATGGCCAAAACAACCCAATGTCCCAAACATACATTGTATTCAAGAATCCTTCCACATTAAATTTCGCACCCTCGTGTATTTCAGAGGAGAGTGTTTCTGAGTCAGTCATGCATATCTGTACAAAGCATTGCTGAACAACATGTGTGGGTTCTGTGCGTAGCCTCCCTAGATTCATCTAATGCCAAGATGCAACAAAATAAGAACTTTTAACATTTCTGGTTACCTCTGGTGCAGTTCATACCCCTAACCTATGGACATATCCAGTATGTGCACTGAGGAAAGACCCCAGTGGGTAGGGGACAGAAAGGAGGAAAACAGGGACATCTTCACAAGAGTTGATCATACAATGTACATACTAACTCATAATAAAGAGATTAATTTTTAAAATTCACTTTACCAAAGAGGGGAATTTTGCTGAGTAGCAGAAGATATTCAACTGAACACATGTTGGCAAAAACCTTAGTAGAAGCGAGTCAAGGGAGCCACTCAATAAAATCAAGGGAGACACTAAATGATCTATGGAAATAATTTAGACTCTGTCTTAGTAATGACTCCATACTTTCATCTATGAGACTCCCTCTATCCTCAAACATCACTTGCTCAAGAGATCAGCTCTTCATGGTATGAAAAACACCAATTTGAAAGAATATATATATAAAATCCCAGTATGAATATATTTTATGGAAATCAGTAAGTTAAACTGTGTGTGGGGGGAGGTGTAAGTACTAATAACAGTAATGTGTGTGTTGTAAAAGTCTCTCACTGATCCTTAAGCTCTCCATATTAGTTTATCAGGATGACCAATGGGCCTCTGTGAGTCTGTCCCATCCTCCCTCCCTCCATGCTGGAGTCATAAGCATGTGCAACTTATTACATGCATGCTAGGACTTGAACTCTGTGCCTCATGCTTGTACAGTGAGCTCTCTTACCCACTGATGTATCTCTCCAACCCCCAAGTTAAATGTATTAATATAATCTGTCACACCTATGATGAGTGGAGAGTGTAATAATAAAACACCCAAGTTGGAGGACAACCCAGGAGCACCCAGGGGCTCAGGAGACAACCCCTCCAGGCAGGTGGATCACCCAGAGAACCCAGGAAGTACAATTTTGGAGAAGCAGAGGCCACTCTCTCTACTCAGATGGTGACATCTGGATGCTGGAAGGTACATAGTCACAGATGGAAAAAAAAATCCCTTTTAGACTCTAGCTCATTTTTGTAACTTTGGTCAGAGAATGGAAGTAGATATTCTCACAGGTTCTCTTATTCATTAGGCCAAAATACAAATCATGACCCTGTCCAGGGTCCCTTTGCCCCAATAGTCAGTAGAAAAGTACCATACAATTTACTTTTACTTAAAGCATTTTTTTCAGTCGTCTTTGATCTCTCTTAGCATTCTCAGTCAAAAAAGAAAATGATAATTAACACAAAATTCACTATTCTTTATGCTGTGCAATTGAAGAACATTTAAGTTGTTTACAGAGCCACAGTTTTAGAATATTTTCTATCCCATGAGTAGAACACTACAGTCTGGGGGCTGGAATTCCATGGGTGCAGTGAGAATGTCTGCACAGGAGGCAGTGTGTCTGTAGGTGCTGGCTTGAGTAACAAGCCACTCTCATGAGAACTTTCTCTCTGGAAAAGCCTGAATGTGTTCCTGAAGGTACAACCCTCATGATATAAGTCCCGAAACCTCACCTCCCAACATTGCCACATGATCACTGAGATTCTGACACATGAACTTTCAGTGAACACATACAAACCATCATGGTCACTAAAATGACAAGCCACAGTCCTTAGGGAAAATATGCTTAGAATTCTCTTTTAACCAGAACAGTAAGAACTACACAAAATTAACTTGACTGTTTTTATTTCACCCTTCCATACATACGGGTTCTACCCATACTCCTTGCCTTCAGCTTGCTGGAAGCTAAGGAAGGGTAGAAGGAAAAGGCTAAGGCTTGGTCTGTCTTTCCTTTTCCTGCTCTGTCAGAACAAGTGCAAGCATTGGTGAGTCTGGGAAGCAAGTTGAGTGAGAAGAGATATGAATGGGAGGCTGGACATTCTTCTTAGAATCTCATTCCCTCCTTTTGAGCTTGACACAAGTTCATCATTGAACAGAAAGTGTGGAGCTGCCAGGGCTCACACAGTTGTAGGGTTTCTCTGAATCCCCAGGCATCATGGGGCCACTCAAAGTTCATGTTCATGGGATGTCATTAATGCTAAATGTGAATTGAGCAACACAAAAGAATAGACATTGACACTGCACTGTGTTATTCTCCCATATCTTTAGAGTCTCATTGGGTTTCAACTACAAATCCCAAACTCAAGGATAAGATGAGGAAGAATTTAATATGGCATCAAGAGAAGAATGAACCAAGCATGGAGACCTTCTGACCTCTACCTCTGGGAGTCTTTCCTGCACTTACTAACAGTATGACCTCACACATGCTACAAAGCCTGTTTGTGACACTGTTCCTTCTATAAATTGATACAGTAATCTTATCTATCATACAAAGCTTTGGTGCAAAAACAAGTGTGGAAAGTGCTTGGTATGTAGTACATTACAACTAAATATAATAATAATTATTATCATAATAATAACGTTCTCTGATGAGCAGGTTTTTAAAAAAATATATGGCCATACAATGATATTCAAGAATGATCTCTGAATTCTGTATAGTTATAGCAACCTTGTCCTAAAATTGTCACAAGGACTATGAATGAATGCTATGATATTTCTTTTTTAAAAAGTATTTTTATTTATTTATTTACAAGCAGAGAGAGTAGAGAGAGAGAGGAGAGAGAGATTGAGAGAGAGAGAGAGAATGGGTGCACAGGGCAGGGGCCTCCAGCCACTGCAAACAAACTCCATATGCATGTGCCACTGTGCATCTGGCTCTATGTGGGTACTGGGGAATCGAACCCAGGTCATTAGATTTTGTAGGCAAGCACCTTAACTGCTGAGCCACCTCTTCAGACCCCTGTTCTGATATTTCTAATCAGACAGTTCATCACTGTGGACTTCTGTCCTGTGGATTGTGGAATAGTTCACAGTTTCCTTGATGTCAGCATCCTTCTCAAGTTAGGAAACCAAGCATGTCTTCATACAAATCACACACTCTCCAACCCCATGTTCCCATGATAACTACTGCTATATGGTTATAGAGGATGAATCTGTCCAAGAACATTTAAAACTATCCTGCCAAGCAAACATATCAAGGGAAAATGATCCCCTCCAAGCATGTGGTGCTGGCTCAATGCTCTTAAACTCCAATCTAGGAGATCCAAATCCCATCTCCTCCTCAGAACCACCTGTCTATGCACCGCTTGCTGTCTGCTTCCTCCTCTTGCTGGAAGGAGGGAAGTTCAAGCAGCTCAAAGAAAAAGAAAAAGAAGAAAGCCATGGAAAGGTTCACTCAACTTTTCAAATCTCTAATAAACAGATCCAGGAGACAGGAGTGAACCCATGCTCACTCCCAGGCAGAAGGTGTTGCTGTCCAGCCTGTGCTCTGGACCAGCTCCTCTCTCCCCACTGCAGACTCTGTGGCACGCCTCAGCTCAGACAAACCCTTATGGAAAGTCACACGAGGACTGTACTGACTCCAGTGGGTTTGATTCATCAGGACTACTTGCCTTCGCAAAAGCAAGTGGTCTGTTTGGATGTGAGATCTTTCCCGGGCAAAAGAAAGAAAAAAATCTGGCTTGATCCTCCCTGCTCCTAGAAATACTGAATATCATTGTGTCTTCTTAGCAGAACAAAATACAGTGAGAATCCCACCTACAAAAGGCTCTAAGTGTCCTACCCAAGTCTTGCCCCAATTCCCACCACCTCCTCAAGAAACTTTTATTTCCTTTCACCAAGAATGTTAATAAACCCCTGGTCTGTTCTCTGGATTTTGCCAGCTAACTCTCATCGCTCCTCTCTTCCCCTCCCCCAACTCCAGGTCCACTTCCATCTGTTTTCTGTTAGGAGTTCATTTTCAGAGTGAAGGCTGGTGGAATTTGGAGTTCAGACCCCCTCGAGTGATGAGAGTCCTGGGGCTGCCGAAGGTCCCTTCACTGGGTCCCTGCCACCTCCCCCGCCTTTCCCTCCCTGTGCCCCATTCGCCCTTATGCAATAACATGCTGGAGCTTACATCTGGTTCCAATTCCACGTTCATTTGAACTGCTCTGGGAAAATGGAAGCTGTAACCAAGGACTGGGGTCTTAAAGCAACAGTATGAATCCAAACAACTTTATTTGACCAACAAAGGAAGAAGTGTGTATGAGAGAGAGGGAGAGAGAGAGAGAGAGAAAGAGAGAGGAGAACTGGAGTTACTTCATTGACAATCTCACCATTTTTACTGGTTGCTGGATGAGGCAATATATAATTTTGGACACTTAATTTCTAATGGTCATCTCCTGCCCAATTTCCAATCTGGGAATATTGCCTGAATTCCACAGTCTGAATCACCAGAGTGGGCGTTCTCAGAGTCCTGACTTTATCTTCAGCTTATTGTCTGACTACAACAATAGGTGTGTTTTCTCATTAAAACAATAACATGTGGGATTTTTTTGAGTCGGGAGTGTGGAGTCTTAGCCAAAATAAAAGTGAGAGATCTATGACATATATCTCGATGCTTGGAACACAACAGCATATTCATCTCTCAGGCAGCACACACAATGGTGTTCAGTAGAAAGATGATATCTTGTCTCTAGTCAATATTGTACTCTATTGGAGAAAAAATATATTTGACCTCTGAAGCTATTGCTGAGGGATTATAGGTCACTGTTAAATTGAATCAAAAAAAAGCTCTAGAAATCAAAACATCCTAGAAAAAAGATTTCCCCTCATAAAAGACAAGATCCAGAGCCTGGGAAGATGGTTCAATGGGTAAAGCACTGGTCACAGAAGAGGAGTTTGTATCTCCAGAACCCATATAAAACCAGATTCTGTGACAGGAGCTTCTGTGTCTATTGTGAGAAGAGAGCTTGCAGGAGGGCTAGCCTGGTGAGTAGTGAATGAAAGACCCAGCCTCAAATGAGGTCAGGGAAGATTGACACCTAAAAGTTGTTCTTTGACTTCCACATGAATGCCATGTCATGAAAACACCTGTACCACACACATGAATATGCAGATGAACTTATACACACACACATCATACACACTCATACACCAAAGAAAGAAAGAATCTCCAGTGATAGATAGTTATCATACTGCTGTGATTAATTTTCCTTGTCAATTTGCTGGATTTGTACTCACTGTAGAAGCATACTTATGGGTAGGCCTACAGGAGTCTCTCTAGAAAGATTTAACTGAAATGGGAAAACATATCCTGAATGTGAGTGGCACATTCCATGGCAAAGTGTCCCAGACCTAATTAAAAGAAGAAAGCGAATGCAACACCACCATTCATCTCCCTCTGAATCCTGACTGCTTCACAGCCTCACTTCCTCCGCTGTTATGTTTCTCCTGCTGTGATGGACTATACCCTCAATTGCCAGTATGTTTTATACCCTTAATTTCTTCATGCATAGATTTTAGTAAGGACTTTAATATATGAATATTGTGGTAGCTTGACTGAATGTCCCCAAATAAATTCAAAAGTGTATTAAAGATTTGTCTCCAGCCTCCTGGCTGGAGGAGGTGTCACCTTAGCCTGGCCTCCTAGGGTATTTCTAAGGTGGATGTAAAATTCCAGCCATACATGTGTAAAGAGCAGTCAGATTAGGTTCAAAACTATAAAATCCTTACGAGCATACTATAACCTATTGAGAAAGTAGTGAGCGTCGCCTGGCAAGAGGGGCCATGAGTAGTAGGGGAGATAGTCTAAGCCTGTGAATAATTAGATCAGCCTGACAACCCCTGGTTCCAACCACTGGTTCCTTCCCTCACTGAGCTGTTGACCAAAGTGACTCATGAGAT
>PVHP010039769.1:0-16191 GCA_004024765.1 Zapus hudsonius | reverse complement strand
GTGTGTGTGTGTGTGTGTGTGTGTGTGTAATATATTTATGTATAAAGGCAGCCTGGGGGGACTTCAGATACAAATGAAAAGAACTGATAAAGAAAAGAAATGATACAGACAGAAGAGAGGGAAGGTACAAGGGCATGCCATACACTGAGTCCTGGACACAGAGAATTGAAGCTAGGCATTCTCAATGAAGATTTGGTTCCTTTCTTTGTGATTTGGGAGGCTTTTGCCTGGTTTGGAAATAAGCAAAGCTGCCCCAGTGAGAAAAAAACAAGAACTTGCTGTAAACAGTAGGCAGAGAGGCAGGACAGCACCTTGGGGAAGAAGGGGAGACCTCAGGACTGACCTGAGAGAAGGTTGGCAGTGAGGGAAGTTGTGGCCCGGTCACATAGATGTGAGGGATCCCATTTGATTGTTGGATGTTATGTTTAGTTTTTCTGATTGGCCCTAAGTTGGAAACAGGAAAAAGAAGTAGGAACTCTGCCAGTTATTAATAATGTCTTGGGCATTTGAAGCTGGAGACAGAAGTCATTGCTGTTTATATTCCTGGAGAGTCACTGTAGTTAATAGTTTGGCTTCCTGCAAGTCTGACCTGATAGCAGGTGGCTTCCTGGGCTGCTAATAGTCAATAAAGGAGTTGGTTTCCTGGGAAGGTTACTACATCCTAGGGAATCAAAGTCCTGTTTTTAGATCTGGAAATTTTCTATTTACATTCAGTCTCTCACTGAATGTAAATTGCACCTCTTTTGCACCTCTGTGATAGATAAAAGTGTGATATCCCCTTGGATAAATGACATTAAAATTTTTAATATATTTTTCCTTTATTATCCATAATTAGATTCATTGGCATCCCCAGTTCCCCGATTTCCCTCTTCCCTGTCCCCAATAAGCTAGATATCCTCCGTGGGCAGTCTGGATCAGTCCATGGGCCAGGGGTTATGGAAAGCCTAGGAGTCAACCCGGTTCCACCCCCCTTTGTATGTTCTTATTGAGGGGGGCCATGTCTCTGGATATTCTCCTCCACCATGGTTCTTAAAATCTTTCCACCCCCTCTTCCGCTCAGTTCCCTGAGTCATCATGGGTGAGTATTAAGGCTGCTTTATTGTTGAGGTCTCAGGGGCCTCTGTACTACTTTAGGTTGTGTTGAAAACCGTTGGTGTCTGTCTGTCTGGTTTATCCTGGGTTGACTGATTGGCTGTGGCTATGGGTCTCTTGCTTATCCCACCACTCTCTACAGGATTCCATATGGATCCTCCACTGTAGGTCTGGGGTGGCTCATCTCTTGCCAGGATGTCAGCTATCGGCCTGTATTTTATAAGTGCTTTATTATAAAAGCTAGATTTCTTTATACTTTTCTCAAATACCTGTGCCCAGCAATTAATGGTCATTGTCCTGACAAGTCAGTGACAACGAGCCTCCTTCAGGCTTTGTCAGTGCTCTGCATCTTTTTTTTTTTTTTTTTTTTTTGAGTCATGGCAGTGACTGTGGCGACACATCCTTTGGATGGGTCACATTACATAAGAATGACAGAACAAAAGTTTGGGTTTCAGTAACAGCCCAAATTAAAGCTTGGATAGACACCAAAGCAGAGCTAATTGAAAACTTCTCGGAGCTGGTTGATGTTGCTAAGCCAGCCTATTTCTTATGAAAACCACACTGTGGCAAGAAGGGAGCTGGGAGCTGGGATAACTTTAGATAATCAACGCTGCTGATTCTTCTTAGAATAGTTAATGTTATCACAAACACACATATGTCCATAATTCTGAAAGAACAAGCTGGGGAGATGGCTCAGTGAATAAAGCCCTTGCCATGCAACTGTGAGAACCTGAGTTTGGATCCCTAGAACCCAAATAAAAGCCAGGCATTATAGTGCAGGTGTCAGTCAATAATCAGCATGCCTGCAAGTGAGAAGAGAGACAGAATCAAGAATTCTGAAGTTATCCAAAGGCTAGAGACCTACTACTCAAGGTGGAAGGGAAAAGCAAACAACTGAAGGTCTCTCTTACCTCCACAGGTGTGCCATGGCATGCAGGCACCTGCACTCACCTGCATGAGCACACATGTCTCATACACATGCACACACACACACACACACACACACACACACACACACACACACGGAAAAAAAACTAAGGAGAAAAAAACACCACATTGACCATGTTCCCGACAGATTGCAAAGCTTAGATCTAATCTTTGCACCTGCACTGCCAGGTAAATATTAGCATCACCATTTTACAGATGAGGAATTTACTTATCAGAAAGTGTTAGAATGTTTGTTCAAGCCCACTTGATCAGGAAGTTGCAGAAGTTGTACAATATTGCTCAATCAAAACCAGAACAAACTAGAATAAGACTTTGTTTCTCTGGCTTAACCTAACTCCTTCATACTATTAGCTAGTAACATTCTTTTTATCCAGATTTAACCTATTTTGCAATTTTTTCATATTTTTTCCTCTCATAAATTTTATAATAGCAATCTTTGTTGTTTTTGTTTTGAGTAACAAGATCTCACAATGTTGATTAGGCTGGTCTTGAACTAGAGGCCTTAGGTTCTTAGCACTGGGGTTACAGGAATGAACCACCATGCCCCAAGATTGGATATAGAGTAGTCCATCTCACAAATTTTATCTGCCAACTGTTCACATTTTTAAAAACAAAATCCTGGTTGCTTTCCTTCCTTCCTTCCTTCCTTCCTTCCTTCCTTCCTTCCTTCCTTCCTTCCTTCCTTCCTTCCTTCCTTTCTCTCTTTCTCTCTCTCTCTCTTTCTCTTTCTCTCTTTCTCTCTCTCTCTCTCTCTCTTTTTTTCCATAAGATCCCATGTATGCCAAGCTGGCATCCAACTCACTATATAGCTAGGATGACCTTGAACTTCTAGTCCTCCTGCCTTTACCTTGAGAGTGTTGAGGTCACAGGTGTGTGTTATTGCACCCAGTTTATTCAGTGCTGGGAAATGAACCCAGAGCCTTGTACATTCTAGGCAAGTGTCGAACCAATTTAGCTACACACCCAACCCCCTGGCTATGTTTCTTAACCGGTGTTTGTTAGTCACCAGCATGGCCACCTCACATGATTTTTCCGAGTTCCTGACTTCCTTGTCCCTTTTCTAAGCCTAATTGTTCATGTCCATCCTATTCCAGTTATGGTGTGGAATATGGTTACAGCTCTGATCTTGTTAAGATGTGTGCTACAAACAGTCCCTGGGTCACTTAACACTCAATGATGCACCAGGCCTCCTCACTCAGAAACCCCAAATCCTGGGAGGGTGAAAACCAGCAAAACCTTGAAGACTACGTACTTTCAACAAAATTCGGCACTGAGGATATGAGCTACACTCCCAGCCCCATGTCTTTGTTATCCCACATAGAGGGTGTGACCTGGCACACACAATGCCATACTTTTGTTATCTGACACACACTTCACAATCCTTTTTTTGAAAGTCATACTTTATTCCATTACGAAAATGGGAACATGTTGTTCAAAGTCCTGAATTGAGACCAGAAGTGGAAAAGCTTCTCCACCAACCTCACTTACGTAGGCATCCCCGTGGAAACGTGTTTATGACAATGTGACTGCTCCCAAAGTACAGCCTAGAAGCAGTGCTTTCAGTGGTGGAAACCTATTAGCATTTGGTTTTGTCCTTAACAAGCGGGCCAAAGAGTACCAAATCATCTCCTTGTTAAAGGACGAGATGCCAGCGAAACGGAAGCGTCATGGGAGAGAGCATGAGCCTTAGTTAAAGTCCTAGGTCTTGTACTTCCTAGCTCTGTAACACGAAAGATTGCTTGTGTTCTCCATGTTCTTTCTTCTTCATTCTTTTTTTAATGAAATTTTAATTTTTTTAGTTCTTTAAAATTTCAAATGTATATATACATATGTGTTTTTGTTCCTGTGTGTGCATCTATGTGTAGATAGATGTATGTGTGAAAAGATCAAAATAGCCATAAGAACTCCATTGTGTGCTCAGCCCTCTATCTTATCTAAAAGCTGACCTCAAACAGATGTTCTCATAAAAGACATGTCTGTGTGCCAAAAGATATCTTGCTACCCCTAGACTCAGCCAGCAGACGACATGATAGATAAAAGGTACTTGACTGTCTGCAGTCAGGTTATTCTGACATAACAAAGCCACACCTGAAGAGGCTTGGAAAGTCCCCAATTGTGGTTCTTGTGGTTTTTGCCCTTAAATACCCCAAATTGTAACTGTCCAGCATCACATCCCCACAGCTGCTGCTCCAGTGTGTGTGTCGGATAGTGGCCCGAGCTTGAGCTTGTAATAAAGATCCTCATGTGCTTGCATCAGAATTGGTCTCCCTGGTGGTCTCTGTGGGGGTCTTGCTCCTTTGGGCACAACATGTAGAGGTCAGAGGACAGCCTCTGGTGACATACTCCTCAACAATGTCATCCTCCTGTGAGACAGGGTCTCATTGGCTGGAGCTCATCTATTAGACTAGACTGGCTGAAAAGTGAGCCACAGAGCTTCTGTTTCAGCTTCCCCAGTGCCGGGATTACAAGCCTGGGGAGTAAGTATCACCACATCTGGCCTTTGTATTGGGGCTCAAACAGATACTCATGCTTGTGAGGCAAGTCCTTTACCAACTAAATTATTTCCTTATTCCCCCTTTCTTCTTAATTCCTAAAGTAGCTACAATAATATCAATCCTATGAGTTTTATACATATGTAAGTATGTGCAAATGAATAGACTGTAACAGACATTATTCTTCATAATTATTCGGTATCTCTAATTTTGGATGGCCTGGAGTAGCGAGTAACGAAAGGAACATGGAGGAGGACCTGTGTTCTTCCTTCCCCACAAGTGAAAGTGATTATTGGGAGTGTGAACATACCTTTGAGAAGAACAGAAGTGGGGAGTTCTAGACCAAGAGGAAGTTTGAGTGGGAAGAGACAAGCTTCAGTTGCGTGTCTCCCAAGTGTCAGAGGTGTCACCTATGTTAACCTCAGAAGAGAATCATATTCCCTGAGGTCAACTAACTTGACTAAGTTGTCACAGCGAGTGACACAGCAGATGTAATTGATGAATGCTCTGGACTTTGTCCCAGAAGTCACTGCTCAGATCTGCCATATTTCAAGATATTTGCAATAGCAAAAGATAAGCCCCACCTTCACTTCCTGCAGCCTAACTGGTGAATGACCTGCTATTCAAGGAAATTGCAGTACAAGAAAACCCACTTCTCAATTCATTGCTGAGCTTATAGGTGATAATGGAAATGCCTGGACTTCCTGGGTCCCCTGTACAGGTGTACACACACCCACAGGCATGAGTATGTGCACACACAGTGAACTGAGACTAGATTAAGCATGAATGAGAAGTCATCCAAGGAGAAAGGGAAGTTCCCAAAGGTGAGGTTTTAAATAAGAAGGGGATATTAAATTTCAACAATCTGCAAGCTACGGAAGCTTTACCTTTTGTCGGGTGCTTCTCCAGATGTAGGGTTACCACATGGGTCCCTGGCCCCCTGCTAAATGAGCCTGTCTCTCTGGCCAGCAAGAGACCCGGCTCAATCGAGGAAAGGTGAGAGCGGCAGCTGGACAACCACACGCAGCCGGGAGAAGTGTCCAAGCAGATCTCAAATCTATATTTTAGCATCCAACCTTATATACAATCTAGGGATGTGTTGCATTGCCTTTTCTCTTACACAAAGGGGGCTCAGTAAACAGGAACACAGCCAGCAGGAGTAAAACCTATTAGCACTTGTAAACAGGATTTAGGGCCATCAGCCATCCCCCCTGCCTCCTGGAGGGCACAGGTGTGCTAGGAACAAAGGCATGAGCTACCATTCGGGCTCTCATCCGGATGCATATTAAAACTTAGCTCTCAGGTATACAGCCAGGCTGGGTCCAACAACCTTTTACCACAAATATTAAAAAAAGACCAAAGCAGTTCCAGGTGAGAAAATTCCCCTTGTTTCCTACCAGAAGCAACATTCCATATCTTAAAGAACACCACATCTGGACATGGTGGCCTGCATCTGCAATCCTAGCACTCAGAAGGCTGAGCCAAGGGTGAGGTTGATGTCATGCTGAGCTACATAGAGAAAGCCTGTCTCAAAAAACATATTACAGTACACTTGTAGGGTCTGGAAATTTCTACAGTTTAAGATTGAAAAATAAAACCTTGAGTTCACAAAACTTACCTAATGCACAAGGAAATGGAATTCCACCAGTGAAAGTTAATGGAAAACAGCAAGTAGAAGATTTCGATCACAAGATCTTTGGATATTGAAACTACTGAGTCCAAACTGTATAATAGAAATGCAAAGCATTAAAAAGTAGAAAGAAACAACAAAGATAAGCATCGAGGAAATAAGAAATGACTTGTTCAGTTAGAAAACAAATCAAATGGGAATTTTAGAAATGAAAAATGTATGTGCCCCAAGGTGCTAGACGAATGCTGACGAATGGTGGAGAGTTGATTACAAGCAGATTAAAAGACCGCTATTACACTGAAAGACAGCTGTAAAGAACCTGCCGAGGGCATCACAGATCAACTTAAGAAAATGAACAGTGATGGCTGGAGAGATGGCTCAGCGGTTAAGACACTTGCCTCCAGTGCCTAAGGCCCTGGGTTCAAGTTACCAGTACCCACATAAGCCAGACCCACAAAGTGGTGGCCCTGGTGTTCTCTCTCTCTCTCTCTCTCTCTCTCTCTCTCTCTCTCTCTCTCTCTCTCTCTCTCTGCTTGAAAATGAATAAATAAAATATTTTTAAAAAGAAAATGAAGAGTGAAAGGCAGTTAAAAGATTCAATGGCTAGAATGAGAAGAACTAATAGATTTGTAATCAGAGTCTCACAAGGAAAAAGATAAAAATAATTTAAAAAGCACTATTAAAAACATAATGACTTACGTTTTTCAGAATAGAAGATTCCGTCTACATAAACAGGAAACAAGATGAAAAGAAATTTCTAACCTTTAACTAAAATATTTACGAATGTGTCAGACTTCTTAATAGTAAAAAGTAGAAGTTTGAAGATAGTGTATAACCTCTTCAAAGACCTGGGGCTAGTCAAGCTAACCAAAACATGTAAGCAGTCAAAATGATTTTCCAAGAAAGATTACTATGTAAAGATAGCTTCAAATAAACAAAATTTTAGAATACTAGAATTCAGTATTTTCTAAGACAATCCACCTAAGAAAATTATAAATCAGAAGTTTTCAGGTTCTTTTGGTCTATGGCCCTCTCTCTATCAAACATTGAAGACCTTTTAGTTTTTCGGTTATATTAGTCAACATTTTCCCATATTAGAAATTAAATTTCAAAAGTTGAGAAAACACTAGTTACTGATTCTTTTAGACAATTGTATTTTAAAATAAACATTATTATAAAATATATTACAAAATAAACAGATGTGTCAAGTGTAGATAGGTAAGCAGTAAGGAAAGCTGAAATAATTTTTCTAACAATTTAAGAGTGGGTTACTACCTTATAAGACAGTAAAATGTTAAGGTGTTAGGTTATTTCTTCCACCACTCAATTAGATCTCTAATACATAAGGTGCATTTGTATATTATACTTTCATTTTTATAAATTTGATAGGAAGACTCTTGCAGCAGTTAGTGTAAATTCTGTTGTCCGGCATGTGCCTGTGAATTGCAAGTACAAGGCTATGTGACTGGGAAAAACAGTTAAATTCTTGATCTGTCAGTTTCCTTACTAGAAAAACGAGGTTACTAGTATTACTACGTATTTGGAAAAAGGACTCAATGACCTATTTTTATTTGTGTGTTTGTGTGCCTGTGTGTAGCTTAGATGGCAGAGAGCGCTGGAGTCTGATGCCAGTGGAGGAGGATGGCGGGGCAGGAGCAATGGACACACTCTCTCAGGAAGGAGCTGGTGGCAGGCAGGCAACACTGCTTTGTCCTTGGACTTCTTTGTGTGTAGGCCAGAGTTAGAATGTGCCACCAGACTGAAGGCAGGCCATCTTCCTCACTCAGCTATCCCCACAGACACACCCAGCAGCCTGTCTCCTGGGTGATTCTTGACAACCAAGATTAATCAAAGTCCACCCTTTGTCAACTTGACACCCAACCACATCACCTTACGTCATGTTTAATTTCCAAATTAAGACGATCAGAAAGTCATAACTTTTCCTAATGTGATTCCACACATAACTGAAAACACATTAATTTCACCCTGGTAGTCTGGACCCATCACTCCTTCTAACACTGTAACCCCTTTTAGCCTGCTCTGCCTCCTGGTGCGAATACAGCCCACTCTGGAGCCAAGATTTCTAGGCCAGCAGAGCATAATGTTGAGGGAACAGGAAGCAAAATTTTGCTAGTAGGTCACAAGATGTGAAGTTGAATGGTACCATTCCCATTTCTACCCCTTCATTCCTGGACTATATTAGATGGTGATTCAGAGCATGTACAACCTTCCATATATGGGGAAACCCTACCCCAGCCCTCCAGGTTATTGTCTCTAGTTGGCACTGTAACTGTGTCTTTAAAAGGACATGGGGACATGGCTCAGTGGTTAAATACCCTTCCTTGTCAAGCCTTATGGCCTGGGTTCTATTCTCTAGCACCCATGTAAAGCCAGATGCATCAAGGGATGCGTGTGTCTGGAGCTCATTTTCAGTGGCAAGAGGCCCTGGTGCACCTAGGCCTGTTTCTCTCTGTATCTCTCTAATGAATAAAAAATATTTAAAAATTAACAGGACATTGTACCATTCTATGAAGCCAGCTGCTTGAGGATGGAGGGAGTCATGTAAGAGCAGTGACATGAGTCCACTGCCACACTTCTTTGGCGGTGAAGAGCAATGCTGTGTGGAATACACCACAGTATGGATAAGGCATCTGTGGTAGTTTGGGCAGAAGCATTACGTGTAGACAAGGCAAATCCAAACCCCATGTAAAGACATAGGGCTTGCTGCCTTTTCGTGATGAAGGGAAACAGTGCAGGAAACTCTCAAACAGATTGCTGGCTGGTCATCTGGGAATGGGGTCACCCATTTTGACTGTTGGTCTATTCCCCTTAGTTAAACTTTTCTGGAAACACCTTCTCAGAGGCACCCCAGCACCTAAGAGAAAAACGGAAGGGAACTCCTCCCCCGTCTAGATTATTTGTATTCCTCAGATTCCCCCAATTCAGTTCATTTTACTCTTCAAAAGTGATCATCTTTCATGAAGGTCTGTACTTTATCCTATATCTTCATTACACGAGTCAGTTTTTTTATATATTTTTATTGTCCATAATGAATTACATTATTTACTGGGCCAACAATGAGTTGTTATCCCCAATTCCCCAATGCCCCCTCCCCTTCCCCAGTCAGCTGACACCAGTCAGTTTTAAAACTAGGAGCAGTCCACAAACCCATGAGCTGTTAGAGAGAGTTCTGCAATGAACACAGTGCAGAGGATGGGGCATCTCGGAGTCACGTCAGGATCATAGAGAAATCTGATAGAAGGCAGCCACACTGCCAGCACGGAGTGCTTGCTCATCACGCTGCTTTCCTCCACAACAAACCGAGAATGACCATTCCCAGCTCAGGGAAGCTTAGACTTAACTGCTGGTCAAGACCACATACCCCTCTCCTCTCCAGTCACGTGATCTCACAATGCAGTTACTCTTTGGGGTCGCATACTGGCTAGTGAGAGCTTTCTTGTCTTGCAATTAATGCACAGGTGGCCTTACACAAGTGAACAAGTGGATCCAAACTTTCTTTTTCTGGTTGTCATATTTTTGTTCACTCTCTGGTGCAGTGATTACAGAGGCCCCCCAATGTGGAGGGCCCTCAGTGAATGGGAGTGGGGAAAAGGAAACACAAGAAGATAGCCTGATAGACATGTGACCAATAGACATTCATGTATTAAGGTCTCCATTTATAATACTCTTTAAAATGATTTTTATTTTAGCAAAAATATACATATTTAAGTTTACTTAAGGCAGAAAATTCTAATTTCTCAGCTCAAGTTATAGAGAATCTTTTAGAAGTCACTTGGCTTTTAAAGGAATTATCCTCAAAATTAATAGTAGGACCAAGCAAAGATTTACAGAAAGGCTTTACATTTTATGTAATCATTTATCTATGCAATCATTTATTTGTGGCCTACAGGTTTGGTCTTGTTTAATGATACATCATCACCATGTAGTGGTGCCCTGAGCACATAGCAAATATGCAATACATACTTATTAAACTGAAGCTAATTGGTAAGCACCATTAATTGCATCATTCCTAACAACCAAACCAGCTAGTGCTTTTCAGGATTTTGGTGACTCGACGTGATAGGACATCATATACAAACTGGGTTGATCCTTGGAAGAAATAGTAGTGTCCTAAAAATAAAAACAAATTTAATTGTTTAATACATCCCTTGTATTTCTTTTAAGACAAAGCTGTTTTTATAGACAATCTTGATTATATGAAATGTGATTTGAGATATCCATGTGGGGGTGGGAGCTTGGCAGTGTATCAGAGTATGCTACTCTGAAATCTACCCACAACCTAATTGTCTCTGTGGAGGATTCAAGAGAGGATACTGGTCCCAGCTAGGGCACCCAAGGGCCTTGTGGAGGAAATGAAACTAGAAGTGGGGAGATAAATATTTTTAAAATCTTGATCCAGTGAACAATTTTGTTTAGGCTGAACTTGGGAATGATCACAACACACATGTGAGTTTCTTTCATTCATTCCACCCTTAGTCCCAGTTTATGAGGACTCAAGAGGGTAAAGGGAACTGTTAATACAAATGTAAAAGGTAGGGAATGCCAGGTGAATGGAAGAATGAAACTGCAGGCTTCCCTGAGTTTGCTTGCTGGCACCCAGTGTGCACAGAAATTTCTAGAAACCCAGTCTTAGAAAAAGCAGCAGCAATCCTACATTCCTTCTGCCTGTCAGACCTTCCTAGGAGTGCAGCACTCAATCTACCGTGAGCTAAATGCCATAAGGATGTTTTCCCTATAAGAATTACAGTCATAGAGCTCTCCAACTTGGAACCTATCCTACACTCTTGAAGTCTTCGTGATATTTAAGCTGTGATCTCCAGTCCCCTCCCAATCTACTTACTTTTGAAATAGAAGACTGCATCAATTTTAGGCCTGAGTCCTAAGAAGTGTGTGGAAATCAGTTTGGGATAAGTGGGGTCCATGGTCTGTCTTCTCACATCATACCTGTATAAGGAAATAATCAGCAACAGCTCAATCAGAAAGTGGATTTAATGGCACGAATCACAAGCCCATGTTCCTCTTTCCCCAATGGGACATAAATGAGGAAAGAAAAACTACAGAAAAACCAGCAATCTAGACCTTTGGGTTACTCAGCACAGGACTGAAAACCTAGTCTTCCTGATTCCAGGTAACCCTTTCCTCACCACCTCACAGTACTTCCCTGGTGCTCAGTCCCCTTGAATATAGCCTGGTATTAAAAGATTAGATCTAGTTCACAGCTTCAAGTCCAGACCCACTGGCCAAACTATCTAGTCCCCCCCCCCCTTCTTTTTTCACTTTGCGAAGCTTCCTGCGAAGATAAGATTAATAATTTCCCCATCATATAACTGAAGAGAGGGTTGAAAAGCCATCGAACCAAAAGGTTTTAAACATCCACATTAGAGAGAAATCAAAGAGAACTTATCATTTCTACCCTGTATAGTCAGATCCTAATATTTTTCCTAAATTCTCTTTTTTCGGAGTGAAGAATTTTGTTTTTCTCTATTCTTCCAAGTGACTATTGAATATACTTGTTATCTTATTTTTATCTAATTTAAGTCTTCACATATTGCTTGCTCACACTGACCCACTGGCCTTTAAGCAAATAATAAAAGACAATTCTGGGACATTTGGAAGCATAAAAGAAAGTAGAGACAGTGGTCAACGTTGAAGTCTGTAGAGAGGTTACAACTGTAACCACCTCAGAAAGTCCTATTTGCTAAAATAAGAAGTCCTATTTCCCAAACAAATGAAGTTTAGGGCAATGTCGTGTCCTAAGGATGAATTATCTTGCTTTGTCTTCTGGACCCAGTGGATATGGAAAGGAGTCTGGACATGCATACAGCCTCTAAAATAAGAGTACAGGCTGCCTCTTAGATCAGAATACAGAGCACAGAGAACTAGGCTGGCAATGGCTTTCAGCTCCTTTTTCTCCTCTGCTTTCTCCTTTCCTTTGCTTTATCTCTTTACTTCCTTCCTTCCTCCTTCCTTCCTTCCTTCTTCTCTATCTCTCTCTCTCAAGTCAAGGTAGAAAAACTGCTTTCTAGAAGGAAGTCAGTGAAAGAGGATGGGTGAGGGGGCAAAGGAAGGCATCAGGAGGATATTATGATTAAATTTCCTTGTGTTCATGTATGAACATTGTTAACAAAATGCTAAAAAACATCAGGGCTTGGTGATTCATGACTTTTAAGTCCAGCATTTGGGAGGCAGAAGTGGTAGGGTTGCTGTGAGTTCAAAGCCACCCTGAAACTACATAGTGAATTATAGCCTGGGCTAGAGTGAGACCCTACCTCAAAAAAAAAAGTTAAAAACCAGGAAAATATGTACTAGAAAGCTTCATTCTCTATCGTTACTATAAATTTTACTGGATAAAGTACCACCATTAGACCTCACCTCCAATACTGCTTGTCTACAAAGAAGTAGACCTTCTGGAGAGACGGATTGAAGACAGCTGCATCAATCCTTCTCACAGATGCAGGGAAGCCCAGGGAAGAGATGCTCCTGGGATAAAATGGCTGTGTCACCGAATTGCTTATTAACCAGAACTTGTCATCTGTGAAGACAGACAGAGGTTTCATAGTGCTACACAGAAACAAAAATAAAAATGCTTACCTTGAGTGGTGGTTTTCTTTCCCCAGAGTTCTAAACTATATATCCTGTTTTTGTTTTTGTTTCTTTCATGTTAGAGATCACCCCCAGAGCCTCATTCATGGTGAGGCAGGTGCTCTACCACTGCGGCATCCCCTGGCCTGCTTTTATTCTCAATCTCTTATGGTTCCATGGCTCCTGGAGTTTTATAAGTATCATTTTTTTTTATTTTAACTCACAACATTCTCCTGGAATTCCATGTAGTCCCTATATAGTTAGGCTAATTTAACTTATAGTTTAGAGCCACCACCAGTAAATGATTTTTGGCTCATATGTATACAAATACTAATTTTTTATTTATCTGTGCTTTTCCTTAAAGTATACTTAATGGCAGGACTAAAAATGGATTTACCTTTAAAAAAGAAAAGTTGATTTTTGCCTTCAACTTCATAAGCAGCTTGTATGCCAGATGGGATGTTCGGCCACATGGAAGAAATTAAAGCAACACTAGTGGTTGAGCCCTCGGGAAGTTTCCACCAGAAGTACCTGATATGAAAGACATTGAATATGTGTTTAAAAATGTTGGCCACTCATGTATCCTTAAATGTAAATGGGAAGAACTTGTGAAGTGATTGAGCATTTATTTCCATGCATGTCTGTGTAAGAGCACCCTGGAGAACATCTTAATAAGCTCTGATCATGATGACAACAGGGCATTCTAGCATACGGAATGCCCTGGAACTTGGAGGCTAGCATCTAAGTTTATACTCTGGCCCCACAATCGAGTTGCCGGTTTGTTTTTTTAAACAGGAAGGAAGTAACCTTGAAGTGTCTATTTTATAATCTCAAAAATGGGGAGCATTTGTCTTACCTGCCACACATTAGTCTCCCCCACTGTCTTTCCATCCCCGACACCAATCTCTGTCCTGGTCTATCCCAAGACAGAAACCACAAGCCGTCTTGGAATTCTCCATTTGCAGAAGAGTCTATATAAGATCTGGTTCCCAGTCTCAGGTCCAGACCCACAATCTACCTAAGATTAAGACAGCTAGGCTTCACTGCTTCCTGTCCTCTCATTCCCCAGCCCAGATCCCTGCAAATTCAGTTTCACACACCAGTTTTCTAGTCGTTAGAAACATTATCACAGCACTTTCTGCTTCCAGATTTCTCAAGTTCTCTCAACTGCCTGAGACTGAAGCAAGTCCAAGGGCCTGCTCCGCAAGCTTCATTCACTTTGTTTCAAAGATTCTCCGACTGGGAAAAGAAAGAAGGAAGGAAGGAAGGAAGGAAGGAAGGAAGGAAGGAAGGAAGGAAGGAAGGAAGGAAGGAAGGAAGGAAGGAAAAGAGAAAGAAAGGGAGAGATAAAAGGAAACACTCTTAACAACTAAGCCTATAATGTTGATTTGATATGAAAATGACCTTACTTGTCCTTAAAGAAAAATATTTTATCTCCCATTGTTGTGACAGCATCAAAACTCAAGCTGTAGTCACAGACTTCTGGTGTGTGGGGATTTTTGGTGGCTCCTTGTTTGTCTGGAACTCCTGAAAATACATTTTGAGAAGGATTTGGTGAAAGTTTGTCTTTTAGTTCATAAGAGAAAGAACTATTCTTTAAAAAATATTCTATTTCTTGGTTGAAAATGCACCAAAGTAGTGCTTCCTATAAAATTCATAGGAAATGTCTACTATTTCCCCATATGTTTGCAGTCTGAGGGGGGATGGTGGAATCACTTTGATGTTCCTTTTCTGGCTGGATTTTTGGGGTTCCTCCAGCAATAGGGCAAGTGTCTTTGATAAAAAGAATTCCAGAATTAAGAGAGAATCAAGACATTCTCGTTGCACCTTACCTCACAGTGGGCTCAAAATAAGACAATAAAATTTTATCCAATTGTGGATCTCACTAGACTATTCATAAGAGTGAGTGGCTTTATGTGGTAAAATGATAAGTTGAACTTACCATAGAGGGACTGAATGCTACGTATGTCATTCGTGGAGAGGCAAAATCTGTTGGGGTCTTGATAGCTGTAGGTGGGGAACATTATGTCCTTTCGATCACTGGAATGCCCAAGTCCCAAGGAATGGCCAAGCTCATGAACCGCAACAAGGAACAGGTTTTTGCCTATGAGGGAAACCAAGTCAAAGAGTAAAGATCCATGAAATGCACTGTGATACACTTTAAATGACACTTGAAAGTGTATATATTTGTAATAGACAAATTGATATTTTGATGCCTGTGTATAATATTTTAATGTTCAAACCTGGGAAGATATCTCTTTCTCTTCAAATATTTAGAATTTCTTTGCGGCAAAACATTCACAATCATTGATTCTAGCTCTTTGAAGTAAATATACAGTACTGCTATCTAGTCAATAGTACGTGATTTTTATCTAGACTATAGTCAATAGTCACCCTACTGTAAACAGAACTTCCTGTCCCTACTTCATGCCAGAGATCCTTTCCTCACCTCTGGCCTCCTCTTGCTCCTCAGCCTCAGTTAACTACCATTTTCTCTTGACATTTATGTGATTAACATTTTAGATTACATATAAGAGTACAATCAGGATTACGTACCTTTTTTTTTTTAACTAACACAACCCAGTTCTATCCATGTGGTAGAAGCCCGTCCTGTAACAGCCAAGTAGCACTCCATCATATGTATGACATCATACATTCTTTATCCATTCATAGCTAATGGGTACTTAAGTTTCCGGCTCTTACCTTGTCATTTTGAGGACAATAATGCATCTGCTCAGTGAAGAGGAGACCTTCTGAGAATCTTTCACTTATTTCCCCACTCTCTCAAATATCTCAATACTATTGACATTATACGTTGGCTATTCTTTATTTTCAGAGCAATCCTCTGTACTATAGATGTTCAGAAATCTCTGATTAACCCACTACATGCAATTAGAAATACCACCTCAGTTTTGACAGTGAAAAAAAAAAAGCCTCCTGATACTGTGACCATGTCCCACGGGGAACAAGCAGGTCTCTGCACTGACACACCAGTGGAATGGACTCTGATGTAAAAAGTCCTAGAGTCATTCTCGCTGGGAAGTTCTCACTGCTTCTGAATCACTCTCAAAACTGGAAGCAGTCAGACATGGTTGTTGTTCATAACAGTTGGGAGGCTGAGGCAGGAGGATTGCCTACCAGGAGTTCAAAGTGAACATAGCAAAAATCCACCTCAAAAACATAAAGGCCAGGGGGCTGGAGCAAGATGGTTGACAAATAACAGCATCGCCAGGACTCTCTCCATAAAGGTATGATTTTACAGCTGGGATCCAAACCCCAGACTGAGCCAGACCTGAACCCAAGCCAACCATTTCCCCAGCTCCTATACCAGCACAGACCGAGTTCCCCAGTGGCTCTCTGCTCTGCAGAGGAACAGAGAGCAGACCCCTCCCCAACCCCAAGCTCCCGCCATTGTCTCCTCCAAAC
>PVHP010039768.1:0-12500 GCA_004024765.1 Zapus hudsonius | reverse complement strand
ACACCTGCCCAGATGCAGCTTATAGAAGAAAAGGGTTTATTTCAGCTTCCAGAATCCATATGGAAGCTGGCTCACTCCCATAGAACCAGACAGAGAGATGCCACCAAACAGCCAGCACCGTAAAACCACCAGAGTTCCAACTATTCTCCACACACCTTAGGACTGGACTCCAAGGTCAGCCCTCAGTGTCACACCCCCTAAGCAGGGATCTGGGGACTTCAGTAGAAAGTTTAATTCGACTAAAACATCTGAGTCTATGGGGCCATGTATTCCAATGATCCCGTTCACACTACCACATACCTTTTGCTCTGAAAATGGAAAAGGTCGCCCCCCCACCTGTTACCTATTTTAGACTGAAGCATTGTATATAGGTAGGAATTTCCTTACTCTTCCATAATGCATGTGTCTTCCAGCCATGGTTCCCACTGCCCTTCAATCTTCATCACAAATTCATAGATCATTCATTTCTCCCTTTCGGCAATAGGAAACTATTCTCATCCCTCCCCTGGCATTGCCTAATATTTTTCCTCTATCATTGTTTTCCATTTCAATGATCATCAAACACAGTATTGCAGACATCTGTTTCCTCTAGTTTCTCCTCTATGGAATATAATCTCCATGAGGGCAGGGACGTTCATCTGTTCATCAGTACCTCTGCTGTACTTAAAGCCTGGCCACATGTTGCCACTCAAGAAATACTTGTGAGCGCATGAACAGATGCGTACAGCTGTGCTGTGTGTACAACACCCCACGTTTCACCATGCCTGCAGTCAGTTCTTCAGGGTTGATGGTGTTTTTGTGCAAAGTGTTGACATAAATTGAATCTGTCCATGCTTAGCAACAGCTGTTGCAGAGTTCCAAGCTATACAGAATCCAGGTGGTGGCACAGGCCACAGTCTGCAAGCTTGTCTAAATCGCATAGCTGCACACAACACTCATTTAGCCTTGACTGAGCTTAGCACTGTCTGTCTCCTATCTACTCCCCCCTCCCTGGCTACAGTTGAGCTTGACATTATCTCATGTCTATATGGGAGCAAAACAATATTATCCAGGGTGGCACATTCCAGGCTTGCCACCAGCCAATCCATGCTCCATATTTGGTCACTTATTATCCTCTTTAAAAAGATATGATTGGCCCAGAGATTGCTCAGTGGTTATGGTGCTTGTCTGCAAAGCTTGACAACCTGGATTCAATTCTCCAGTTCCCATGTCAAGCCAGATGCACAGAGTGGCACATGCACCTGGAGTTTGTTTGCAGTGGCTAGAAACTCTAGGGTGCCCATTCTCTCTCTCTCTCTCTCTCTCTCTCTCTCTCTCTCTCTTTCTCTCTCCCCTTGTAAATAAATAAATAAAATATTTTAAAAGATATGATCTTGCGGCTAGAGAGGTGGCTCAGTGGTTAAAGGTGCTTGCTTTCAAATCCTGAAGGCCTGGGTTGGATTCCCCAGTACCCACGTAAAACCAGATGCACAGAATGGCACATGTATCTGGTGTTTGTTTGCAGTGGTGGGAGACCCTGGTTTACCCATTCCCCCCTTGCAAATAAATGAAATATTTTCTTAGTTATTTATTATTTTTATTAAGTAGAAACTCTGCATGAAGAAGGCTTGTGTTGATACCCTCCATTTCCCTCATTCCTACCCTCAATCCACTGAGAGTCCTCCTCAGTGCGATTGCTGGAACCTTCCATGGGATGGAGGGCTATGAATTGTACAAGCAGTCACCAGTGGTTTTTTTGTTTGTTTTCGTTTTTGAGGGGGGCAATGCCTCTGAATATTCCCCCAACTGTGCCTCTTACAATCTTTCCACTCCTTCTTCTTCAAAATTCCCTGAGCCATGGTGGGTGACTTTTAAGTCTGCTTTACTATTCAGGTCTCCCCCCCACTTGCAAATAAAGGAAATATATGTTTTAAAAAGAGATAGATATGATCATTTATCCCATGATGAAGATGTTGTGTTTCCTTCTGTCATGGTAGATAAAGCCTTTCTTAGCCTGGCCTTTGTTGACATTTTCATTAATGTAAAATAGCAAGTTCCTGTTATTTTTCAATCTTCAATGCAACTCTAAAGATGAGTCCAGTTCCTCTGAAGAGATGGTTCTCTTAATTGGTCTCTAGGGGGTCAGTTTCTACACAATCTTTGGACCCTATTCAAGCCTTACATCTGACATGAAGGTATTTCCATGTCTACGAGAGCAAATGGGGAGTTGCTTGGATTTTTTCCATATGGTGTTCAACCCTCATTCCTAGTCTAGTGCTTGGACACTACGGTGGTCTGAGTCAGATGTCCTCCATAAACTCATGTGTTCTGAATGCTTGGTCCCAGCTTGGGAGGTGGAGCCTTGCTGGAGGAGGTGTGTTGTTGGAACGGGCTTAGGGGTGTTCTAGCCAGCTCCCCCTTGCCAGAGCTCAGCTCCCTATCCTGCTGCTGTTGTCCACCTGCTATGACAGAGGTGATGTCCAGCCTCTGCTCATGCCATGCTTTCCCCTGCCATCATGGAGCTTCTTCTTGAGGCTAAGCCAAGATAAAACTTTCCTCCCATCAGCTGCTATTGGTCAGGTGCTTTATCACGACAATGAAGGTAACTACAACACACATAGTGTGGAAATTGACCTTTACTTGTCTGTGAGTCAAATGAATGATGGTCTTTATCAAGATTTTTCTGAATGAATGAGTCATCTATTAATTGATTCAATGTTATAATTATTATCTTTAACAATATTTTATTTGTGTGTGTGTGAGAGAGAGAGAGAAAGAGAGAGAGAAGCAGATATAGAGATATGTAGCTCCTGTAAACAAACTGCAGATGCATGTGTATCTGGATTTATGTAGTACTGGAGAATCAAACCAGGGTCTTCAGGCTTTGCAGGCAAGTGCCTTAACCACTGGGCAAACTCTCCATCATCGCTTTTAATTCTTCTTATATTCTAGGTATTGTTCTGTAGATTGGAAAAACAATAGTACCGAAAATGCAGGGGGTAAAGAAAGTCATGTTTTATGAAGTCATAATTATTTCACTAAGGTAGCTTGAATGGATGTCCTCCAGTAAATTCAGGCATTTTAATAAAAGCTTGTCTCTGCCTGGCTGGAGGAGGTATCACTGTGGATGGTTATATGGTCCAGCCCTACAGTGTTACAAGGGTGGATCTGGAATACAGAGAGCAGTCTGAGCTCTGCCTGGAGGTCCCTGCTATTTGGCTCCTGGAGTATGGTTGCTTTTGGAGGTGCAGGTGGTGGTTTTTCTCTCTGCTTGGATCTGTAAGCTTAACATAAATCCTGTTTCCCCTATAAACTGTGCCTGGTTTGGAGGTTCATCCCAGCAGCATGATGCTGACTACCACAATAGTCATGTAGGCCATGGTGGACTTTGACTTTGGTAATGACATACATGGTGTGCCTTTGAAGTATCGACATTCAACATCCTGCGGCTAATGTGTGCAGAATAAACAGATGCAGGGTGAACAGGTAGGAAGTCTGGGTAATGGGTGAGTAAAGCAATGACAGATTGGACCAGAATAAGGACAGAGATGGTGAAACATATTTGATGCCTGTGTCAAAATGAGTCTGTGGGATTCCCTGAATTGAGAATGGATTGTTACCAATCAGAGGGGCCGGCAACCGAAAAGATGTTATGTCTAGCAACTGACACCACGAAGACTGGAGAAATGGCAGAAATGTTTACATATGGTCACCTGTGAGCCATGGTGAGTTTGCAGTTTCTGTTCTGTATGGAAGTGATAAGGGTCTTTTGCAGTTCAGAGGTCAGTGGGGGCCTAATATTTATTTGGAGGTCATCTTTTGATAGATGACCATGAAATTTGTAAGGGCTGGCTGACTGGTTCCTTTGAGGAAAGATAGAGGGGAAAAATGAGTAATGGAAAGAAGTCTGAAACTGACCAGCAGGTCATCACAAGAAGGAAAGGACAGGGTTGTGGTGTTTGGTGACTGAAATTTTGTTAAAAGCATACTGATTTCTGGGGTATTTGTTGACATGAATGACGTGTGATGGGAGGATATTTATTTTAAGCCCCTGTGTGCCTCTGACACACCAATACCCAATGTCAAAACAGCTTGAAAAGTAGAAAAATAATGTTTCTATATGAGAACAATTGCGGAGTTCAATTAATCTATGTAGTGTTTTAATCAGAGCTGTTTAGATTGTGTAGACAGAGTTACTAACTCATAAATCATTCTTATTCTCAGGTTGTCTTTCGATGTGCCCATGGAAATTAAATGCCTAGGGACTTTAATCTGAAAAATTAATCATCCATAAGAAAGATGTGCTGACATTAGGATAAGAATAAAAACCTATAAATAAAATAATATTTCCCAATTATACCAAGCTGTATTTTTCTTATGTGTATGCCCTGTCTCTCCTGATAGTTAACAGGGAATCCTTTCTGTTTATAATAACCAGCATTGAGAACCTTCCTAGAATTCTTACCTTAGAGCTGTTGGGACTTAAGAAGATTCATTCAGAAATTAGTCACTGGGTACCTATGTGCCAAGGCCAATTCTATGTGCTGGTGGTAACTGGATAAAGTTACAGAAATGGAGCTGGTATTGTAGGGCTTCCATATTTCGATGGATCCAGTAGGATTTAGAGACTTCAATCTTTCAAACGCAAGCCAGGACCTAAAACTATTCATGAGCTCATTCATTCATTGGTTATTGTTTCACAAGCTCATTCACTCATTGGTTATTGTTTCATGAGCTCATTCATTCATTGGTTATTGCTTCACAAGCTCATTCACTCATTGGTTATCGTTTCATGAGCTCATTCATTCACTGGTTATTGTTTCACAAACTCATTCACTCATTGGTTATCATTTCAGGAGCTCATTCATTCATTGGTTATTGCTTCACAAGCTCATTCACTCATTGGTTATCATTTCAGGAGCTCATTCATTCACTGGTTATTGTTTCACAAACTCATTCACTCATTGGTTATCATTTCAGGAGCTCATTCATTTATTGGTTATTGTTTCTCTCCCCCACTACATGGACATGAGGGCAGAAACATGTCTACCACATTCATGCTTTGAATAAAAATATGGGACGAATGTAATAGACCTGCATATTGATTGCCTTCTCCATCTGATTATGAGCTGTCTTCATAAATGAGAAGAGAAATAGAGTAGAACTGCCTTGGTATGTGAATTCAAAGATGGTATCTGACTGTCTACATACATATTTCTTCATATATATATATATATATATATATATATATATATATATATATATATATATATATAAAATAGAGGCTTCACACACACTCACACACACACATATATATATAATAAACTTTATCCAGGTAGAATATATATAATATATACTGAAATAGAATATATAATTAATATATTATATTTATTATAATATATTATTTGTAATATATGTAAGTATATATTCTACCTGGATAAAGTTTATTTTTAAATGTAGGCACTTTGGGGCCAGGCATGGTGATTCACACCTTTAATCCCAGCACTTGGGATGCAGAAGTAGGAGAATCTCGGTGAGTTCAAGGTCAGCCTGAGACTACAGAGTGAGTTCCAGGTCAGGCTAGGCTAGAGTGAGATTCTACCTTGAAAAAAAAAAAACAAAGAACAAAACCAAATAAAATAGGCACTGTGAAAAATTAATAGCAATTATTATGATTCAGTGTTTATAATAATATCCTTGCATTAGGCTGTTTTCTCTTACCAATAACACAATACCACACATTCAGTGATGGGTGCTAAAGACAGTAGTCTGAGAATATAGCTCATGGACAGATATTTTGTCCGTGAAAGACAGAAAGACAGAAAAGAAAGGAAGAAAAGAAGAAGGAAGGGAGGGAGGGAGAATGAAGAAAAATGAGTGAGGAGGAAAGAATGAAAGCAAAAAGGAAAAAAGAAAGAGAGAAGGAAGGAAGGAAGGAAGGAAGGAAGGAAGGAAGGAAGGAAGGAAGGAAGGAAGGAAGGAAGGAAGGAAGGAAGGAAGGAAGGGAACAAATTTGCTTGATAGTTCTAGAGGCTCAGGGTCAAGGTATTTTACTTTGTGGTGACTTTATTACAGGCAGAGTCCTGAGATGACCCAAAGTTGATGCACATAGCATAAACCAGTGTGTGTGTGTGTGTGTGTGTGTGTGTGTGTGTGTGTGTGTGTGTGTGTGTATGTATGTATGTATGTTCTGGTCTCCCTTTACTTATAAAGCCACCAGAATTCAGCCATGTGACCGTCCCCTTAATAACCTACCTAATTCTTATCACCCTCCCAAAGACCCTCTCTGGAATCATGTTTGGATTAGGTTTCCATCCTGGGGATTGAATGTCAACACATGAAATCTTGGGGGAGGGGAAAACAACCTCAAACCACATCAAACTATAACAATGTATAAAAAAATACCACACTCAAACCATTTTCCAACCTCATGTGCACTTTCGGGACATTATTATTGTATTTTTTTAATGGGAGAAAAGGGGTTTATTTCAGGCTTACAGAGTCCAGGGGAACAACATCAATGTTGGGAGAAGCTGGCTCCCTTTCACAGATCCAAGCAGAGAGACACCACCAAACATCCAGCATCCCAAAACAGCAGGCATGAGCCACCAGAGCTCAAGCTGCTCTGAACACACCTAGGAGGGCTGGACTCCAAGATCCGCCCCCCAAGTGACATGCTCCTAGCTATGTGCTGAAGTAGGAAGTTCAATTTTAATAAAACAGCTGAGTCTATGAGCTTCATACTACCACCCTCTGGAATATGTAAAATAGTTTTAACTGACTATACCATGCAATGTACTTAGTTAACTTGATTAATTAATATGTTGAAAACTTCCTCTATTATCACTAAATACACTTGCTACATAATTTTTATAGTCTATTGTATTTACTAAGCAAAATCGACCAACAATAAACATTTGGGTTATTCTTTTTATACACTACAAAGATATCAGTGAGCACATATTTGCTTAGGATGTATCTTTTAAGTGAAACTGATCCAGGCAAGGTTTTCATGGTCACTTTTACAGTGTACCATATCTTTGCATAACTCATTATCATTCCAATAATATAATATATAATACAAATCACTGATCATTTTAAAAATGAAATATAAAGCCGGCGTTGTGGTACATGCCTTTAATCCTAGCAGTTGAGAAGATGAAATAGGAGGATCGCCCTGAGTTCAAGGCCAGCCTGAGACTACATAGTGAATTACTGGTCATCCTGGGCTAGAGTGAGACCCTACCTCAAAAAGCCAAAAATAAAATTTTTAAGTGAAATATAGTGACTTCACAGTGGAGAAAGCTGGCAGATATTTGTGTGACCACGTTATCAAGGTGAAAATCAACAATAAAAGGCAAATCAACTTTGCACTCTTCCCTGTATGAAATATCAAGAATAACAAAGTAGATCTTTTATAGTGTTCCTGCCCAAAATACACAATTGATCCTAATCATGCTGAAATATCAAACAAACCCAATCTGATGACACTCTGTATAGTATAGCTGGTCTGTACTCTTCAAAATATTCTCAAAATAATGACTAGGCTGAGACCTTATCTTAAGAAAAGTGTTCCAAAAGACAGAAAGATTGAAGAGACTATTTAGGATTAACTATTCCAGATTAACAGAGGATCAATCATTTCAACTTCTGTTCTGATCCCAGGTCACCATGAGGGTTTTGTAAAGCCTTAGCTTAACTCACCAGCCTCTCACTATTCTTTATGTCTAACTGTTGACCTTCTAACAATGTTCAAAACACTCAAAACACTGCTATTTCATTCTTTTGTTTTCTTAAACATTCTGTACGCTGTTCCCGCTGCCATTTGATCTCTTTTTAAAATACTTTTTAAAGTTATGCTTTTCTTTCTTTCTTTTATTCTTTCTTCCTTTCTTTATGTTTTCAAGACCCAAAAAAGAGAGAGAAAAATGGGCACGCCAGAGCCTCTAGCTGCTGCAAGCGAACTCCAGATGCATGGGACACTTTGCACATCTGGTTTTATGTGGGTACTGGGGAATCAAACCTGGGCTGGGAACATTATTCACGTAAACTTTACTTGAACACAAGCCAAGTGGTGTCAGGACAGTGAATCTAGAAATCAAGACATGGACTGGCTGATGGAGTTACTGGACCACAGAGATGGTTCTTTTCCCAAGATTAATGGAACATGATAGCATGAGCTTGCATCATGCTACACATGTAAATGACATGTAATGCCATTCTTAAAATCCATTTCTTTCTTACATTGTTCAATTAATCATTTCAGTTGGGTGGTAAGTCCAACTCATCAAATGAAATTTTATGTGAAAAGGGAGTATTTTGTTACTTTGGAGTTGCTGTGACCAACATACCTTCTAGAAACAATTGAAAGAAGGAAATATCTACTTTGCCTGTGGTTTCTGGGGATGGAGGGGTGTTGGTTCATAGTTTGGGGGGAAATCATGGCAGCAGGTCAGTCTCTCATGGTGGGAGCACGAGACAGCTGCTCTTCAGAACGTGGCTGATTGAGAAGCAGAGCTGAGCTATCCTAGAGGGACCTGCCTGCACCAGCCAGAACCACAACTTAGGAAACAGTTATGAAACTTACCACTACCTGGGAACCTAGTGTTAATACCCAAGAGCCAGCAGCGTTACAGTTATAGTGAGGGATACTCATATATTCTTCCAAGAATAACTTCTTATAAAACTCTCTCTAGGTGCTTTTTCCCCTGGATCCCCAAGATGGCTCAGCAAGTTTGTTTTCTGAGATCTCTTCTGAAATCCTGTGTGTGGCTCATGCATTTCTTCAGTGAACTTTCAAACACTATTTTCTATAACCCAATTGCTGTAGATACTGGGTTGTATTTTGGTGAATTGTTCAGTTACCAATGGTCCCTAGTAGAAGGAAGGGTCTTTGGATTCAAGGAAAATGTTCGGTGTATGTTGGTTCTTCAGATGTTTTACACAACACAAAACATAGCAGAACTGCACTCCAAAAGCATAGCATGTGGGTTAGTGACTGGAGAATATCCTGGCCATCGGACAGGAGCTGTGACTGAGGAAGCACAGCGGAAGAAAGCATTGTTCTGTGAGAGGAGACTCCTGGAGTTATATAATGATAGAGAAAGAAGTCCCAGGACCCCCGAGAAAGGCCAGCCAGGAATCCAAGAGCTGTTGACCCATCAGATAAGAGGCACATATTAGAGTCCCTGAGTGAAGCAGGTAGAGAGGCAAATATGGGAACCAAGAAATGGAATGGGAAACAGGGCTCAGGCAGGGAGAGGTTGGGGGTGATAACCAAGCCCCAAGACTGTCACATAGGTGGGTTCTTGTTTGTAGATTTCCATTGATTGTTCTGACCACAAACTTCCTTTCTCTAGGCCCTCGGGTAATCTTGCTCACAGGATTCTTTCAACCACTTGGGTCCCAGAAGCTCTTGAAGTTGTACAAGTCTTTATCTAGTGTTTATGTGCTTGACACTATCTCCAAAAAATTAAAAGAACATCCTGTTTTCAGTTTGGAATCCTCAGGACACCTAGTTTTGTGCCTTACCCTAGGAAATGAAATTATTATCAGTATCATCATCATCGTGGGAAATAAAAAGGTAGATAGCTCTGGTAGTTTCCATGTGATAGTGTCGCCCATAGACTCGGGTGTTTTATTAAAATTAAGCTTATAACTTGGGTGTCCAACTGTGTGGCTGGAGGAGGTGTCACTGGGGGTTGGATCCTAGAGTCTAGCCCTGTGGTGTGTTTGGGGGTGGTGTAGAGAGAGCAGTTTGAGCTCTGACTGTCCCTGTTTGCTGGTGTTTGCTTGCTGCAGTTTTTCTAGTGTTTGGATCTATGGGATCTATAGGCAGCTTCTTCTACCATTGATGGTGTTTCACCTGGATTTGTAAACCTGAAAAACCCCTTTCTCCCATAAACTATGTCTGGTTGGATGTTTGTCCCAACAACCTGGAGTGATTACAACAATATCCTATTATAATTCCTTGATTTTTTTTTCTTTTGGCTTTGTAGTACTGGTGATACTGGGAAATGAACCCAGGCCCTTGTACATACACATGCAGTGCTCTAATACTAACACTCTTATCCCTTCCTTCAGTTTTTATGTTGCCTAGGATGAACGTGAACTTGCTCTTTATCTCAGGCTGGACTTCAACTTTCTGTTTATCCTAGGCTGATCTTGAACCTGTGATCATCCTCCCTCATCTTCCAGGTTAGCTTGTGTGATGGTTAGGTTTTTTTGTCAACTTGGATCTTTTTAAATACCTTGGGTGGGTCTCCGAGGATATTTATAGGAAGGCAGCCTCTCAGCAAGGGGTAGGATGTAAAGACGCTCAAAGAAGCTGGAAGTAAGCATCCTTTCCTGTGTGGGCCATGCAGGAAGGAAATTCCAGAGACTCAGGAAGCCATTAAATCTGGGATAGGTTTGCAAGACCCCACCCTAAGCCTGTATAAAGGAGAAGAAATTCTCTTTGCCCTTCTTGCCTGTTCCCTGTTCTGTGTGTGTGGTGTAGGTGATGGGTTTTTCTCTCTGCTTGGACCTGTGAAAGATGTCCAGCCTCTTTCACTGTTACAGAATTTCCCCTCAATGTGTAGTTTCAATAAATACTTTCCTCCCCCAAATTGTGCCTGGTTTGAAGATTCATCCCAGCAGGCGTATGGCTGACTACAACAGCTTGGGTTTCCAGTATGTTCCAACAGTCTCTGCTTCCTTAATGTACTTTATATCTGATCTGAGTTGACGGCATTAAACATATATCTAAAAATACAAGCAGAATCAAAATTGACAAAAATAACAAATGAATTCTCTAGGACACACGTATAAGGACTTGGTGAACAATGTTCGTTGGGTTTTCAGCATCCCTGAGAAGATACAGGGAAGGGGGAGACCTTACACGCCAAGCTAGACAAATGACAAATGACATACAACAAGGGTCAAGTTGTAAATGACATGTCCAGGAAGCCAAGAGCAATTAGTGTTAGAGAGAGCAGGTCTCTTAAAAGATCTTCAAGAAAAATAAGGTTAGATAAGAAAATGCAGAGATCATATGAGATGTGACCTCTCAGCTCCACGTTAAATGATTTGAATTGGATTTGACAGATAAATGTCAGGTGCATTTGCTAAATAAATACATGAATGAACTTCAACATGTTTCCAAGGACAAAAATGTATTAATATGTCTCTGAAGACATTCAGTGACACAATCACATGGGTTAATATATCTTGTGTAGCAGGTTGAACGATATTATACACTCCAGAGGTTTCCAATTTTTCTTAAAATCAAATTCATTTATGGTTCCTGGGTAGCTATTTGAGAATCAGTACTCCCCTCCCTGACTTCACAACAACGGTACTCACAAACAAAAATAGAAGAAATATACAGCGTTATATTGAATTTCTTTTGCCTTAGAAATGAAAACAATGATTTTTTTTTCAAGACAAATTGAGTCACAGCTCGAGCAAGACTTCATGCTTTAGGTCATGGACATTCCATCTTTATATGTACTGTGATGGTAGCTGATGGAATGTGCAGAGAGACAAGGCAACTGTGTGCCCCGATGTTGCAAGAACTCAAAAAGTAATTGAAAATGTTTCCAAGTGTGTATAATTCTGTGTTTCCCATCAAGTACAGTGGGGTGGAAATGCGCTTGGCTTCGTCTGTCAGAATGTCGAAAATACATAAAGGAAATGTGTAATTGCAAAACAAAGCATTACCCTCTCAACATTCTGTTAATTATACCTCAGGTTCATCTGGGCTTTGCTCAAGCACACCAAAAAATAAATAAATAAAATCAAATCAAATCCCCGGGGCTCATCTCTGATCTTGTGGTTGATGCAATGACCAGATGTGATTTTTACCCTTGACTCAAAAGTGTCAGTTCTGGAAATCTACAGTATTTGTCACCGTGAATGCCATTGAACAGCAGGGGTGCCCACAGGAACGCCACACAGCCACACGTGAAACCGGCTGGAGGAACTTAATTAATCTTGCTGTCACTTCGTTGATGCTTTTCATTAGTTTTGCCGTTATCTGGTCAACTGGTCTTCTGCTGATTGGAAATGGCTCCACACAGCCGCTTGGGAAAGGGTTTTCAAGGTAAATTCTCATCTATGTGTTGGGAGATTCATGCAGATAGATGTCATTGTGGGTACTTTGATATGAAGGAAACACATGCATTGCATAATTCCGATTACAAATTCCCAGAAAACATAGATCATCTCTAGCTGAGAAACTGCTTGGAACTCTGCACACAGATTACATACCAGAGAGAGACAGCTGTATTTTATATTTTCTTTGGAATGCTGGCGTTTAGGCGGTATCAGGAACACTACTGACTAAATATAGAATATCACTCCTAAGAAATGTGGACACTTTCACAGACCACTGGGAAGCAGATTCATGACAGATGGCATCAACTGGGAGAAGAAATAAGCAGTAGTGTTGGGTGCCCTCAAACTCACAGAGATCCTCCTGCCTCTGCCTCCTGAGCTCTGGGATTAAAGAAGTTCACTACTATGCCTGGCTACTGTCCTTC